>JARBWK010000002.1:72565391-72615771 GCA_030556195.1 Anolis apletophallus
CACTCACAAATACTTCAAACTACCCAACCAGATGATGTGATGCCACTTACCAAAATGTGATTGCACAATTACAACAGTTATTGACTGCCAAGCACTGCAATAATATGAATAGGAAAGTACACACACATAAACCTTGGTTTGACAGTGAATGCAAAGCCCTTAAAAGACATGATGAAGATATATAAAACATACAGAAGCAAGAACTTATGTCAGATACCTCAGGATTGGTTTACCATAAAAGCAAGATATAAAGCAGTAATTAAACAAAAGAAGTCACAAGCCCAGAAGAGTGACTGGGATAAATTAATTGCAGCTGCAAAGTCCAATAATTCAGCTCTGTTCTGGAAAATCGTTGCAGGAGATATCAGACATGGTGCCCTCAGCGAGGCTGCCACATTACAGCACACACATGGGAAGAACACTTTAAAAATGTATATGTCCAGCAAGGTTACTACGAGGAAGGGCAATCCGGACATAGATTCAACATCCAGTTGGCCCCGGGTAAATGAATCAGAGATCAAGAATTTAATTAATAGGTTAAAGCCTGGTAAGGCCCCTGGCTGTGACAATATAACGGCAGAACTTCTTAAAGACAAACAAGGACTGGTGGATACCAGTCTTGGCACGTCTGTTTACCAGGATAGACCAGACAGCCACATTCCCTACAGAATGGGAATAGCCACAATTATCCCGATATACAAAAAAGGAGAACGTTCCAACCAGGGCCGGATCTTGGTTATTTTAAATGGTAAGCGAAATGTTTTTTGGCCCCCCCCCCCAACCAATCACTCACACACACACACACACACACACACACACACACACACATATATATATATATATATATATATATATATATATATATATATATATAAATGTGTGTGTGTGGGGGGAGGCATAGACAAATTTTGGCCCTCCGTGTGTTTTGGACTTCCTACTGGCTGTTTGGAATTGTGGGAGATGAAGTCCAAAACACACGGAGGGGCCAAAGTTCGTCTATGCCCTATGTATAGGTGAATAGATACAGATATAGACACACACACACCTTCCTTCTCACCCTTTCCCCTGCCCTCTTACTATTCTCTTTGTGTGTGTGTGTGTGTGTGTGTGTGTGTGTGTCTATATCTGTATCTATTCACCTTCCTTCCTTCTCAGGACGTTTCCACACAGCCCTATACCCTAGAATATCAAGGCAGGAAACCCACAATATCTGCTTTGAACTGGGTTATCTGAGTCCACACTGTTAGTTATCCTCAAAGCAGATAATGTGGGATTTCCTGCCTTTGATGATCTGGGGGCCCTTCCACACAGCCCTAAACCCCAGAATATCAAGGCAGGACACCCCACAATATCTGCTTTGAACTGGGTTATCTGAGTCCACACTGCCATATATCAGTTCAAGCAGATAATGTGGGATTTCCTGCCTTGATGATCTGGGGCCCTTCCACACAGCCCTAAACCCCAGAATATCAAGGCAGGACATCCCACAATATCTGCTTTGAACTGGGTTATCTGAGTCCACACTGCCATATCTCCCAGTTCAAAGCAGATAATGGGGGATTTCGTGCCTTGATGATCTGGGGCCCTTCCGCACAGCCCTATATCCCAGAATATCAAGGCAGGAGATCTCGCAATATCTGCTTTGAACTGGGTATCTGAGTCCATACTACCATTATTTAAACTAAATATTGCAAAATTATGGGTTTTTTCTGAAGTGACACACCACCCAAATTATGCTTGGTTTTTTGGCGAATTTGACACACCATGCTCAAAAGGTTGCCCATCGCTCATCTAGTCCAAGGACCTTCTGCCTTCATAAACAAAAGATCACAATCAAAGCACCCAGACAGATGGCCACCCAGCCTCTGTTTAAAAGCCTCCAAAGAAGGAGCTTCTACTACACTCTGAGGCAGAGAGTTCCACTGCTGAACAGTTCTCATAGTCAGGAAGTTCTTCCTAATGTTCAAGGGGAATCTCCTTGTTGTAGTTTGAAACCATTGTTCTGCATCCTAGTCTCCAGGGCAGCAGAAAACAAGCTCGCTCCCTCCTCCCTATGACTTACTGTCACATATTTATACATGGCTATCATGTCTCCTCTCATCCTTATCTTCTTCAGGCTAAACATGCCCAGCATTTTAAGCCGCTCCTCAGGGCTTGTCTCTATAGGGCTATCATGTCTCCTCTCAGTCTTCAGTCTGCAGTGATGTTCTTTGACCCACCCTCCTACACAGACATGCTTCCCTGTGATGTGCGTGCTCTCTCTCTCTAAATATAAATGTAAATATAATGTTCATTTGTGGGATTAACATAACTCAAAAAACCACTGGACAAATTGCTGCCAAATTTGGCCACAAAACATACTAATACTAACTCAAGGAGGGACCATCGGTCAAAAATTGATTTTGTTATTTGGGGAGTTGTAGTTTCTGGGATTTATAGTTAACACACAATCAAAGAGCATCCTGAACTCTTGCAACAATTGAATTGAACCAAACCTGGCATATTGAACTCCCATGACCAACATAAAGTATTGAAAGGGTTTGCTTGGGAATTGACCTTTGAATTTGGAAGTTGTAGTTCACCTACACCCAGAGATCACTGTGGACTGAAATAATGTTGGATCAGGACCAAATTTGGCATGAATACTCAATATGCCCAAATGTGAACACAGATGGAGTTTGGGGGAAATAGACCTTGACATTTGGGAGTTACAGTTTCTGGGATTTATAGTTAACACACAATCAAAGAGCATCCTGAACTCTTGCAAACTTGGCATATTGAACTCCCATGACCAACAGAAAGTACTGAAAGAGTTTGCTGGGCATTACCTTGAGTTTGGAAGTTGTAGTTCACCTACACCCAGAGAGCACTGTGGACTCAAATAATGATGGGTGGGCCTCTTCTGACCTCTCCCCTCCGCTCACCTCAGCCTCCTCCTCCTTCCCCGCAGCAGTAGCGTCCGCTGGCCCTCTAGGAGGGGTGGGGGTGGGTTTGGCTACCTTAGAGAAGGCGGAAGTGTTGTGAGACTGAGGTGGGGCTTGGTGTTGATTGGCATTCCTGCCATATGAGTGCTGCCTGAGGGCGGCCAGTGCCTGGGCTTCTGAAGGAGAGCAGCTCCAAGAAGGGGAGCTTCCTTTCCCCTCCTCCGTGATGTTTTGGCCCACAGCGGTAGAGAGAGAAAGAGACGAGCGAGCCAGTGGAAGGCAGAAGGAAGAGGGGAAAGCGCACGAGGCAGAAGGGAGGGGGAAAGAGCGGTGTGAGGGGAAGAAGATGAGTGCATGGGAGGAGGGAGCCACCAAGTCAGGGTTTATCGGACCGCAGCCTCCCTCTCCTCCTCCTCCTCGCTCCACGTGCATTGGCGGCAGCAGCAGCGCCGGCAACAGAGGGAGGAGACGCGCGGGGGGCAAGGGGAACTAGAACGGTGGCCGCCTCTGCCCACTCTTCTCTCGCCCTACGCGAGCCTTCCTCCCACCTTGCCGGCGCCCCTGGGGGCGTGGCGCCCGGCCCTGGATACGCCCTTTGCCACGTGGCGCCGTGAGGCGACCGCTTAATTGGCCTCCGCTAAGAACCGCCCCTGGTTCCAACCCAGCAAACTACAGACCAATCAGTTTGCTAAGCATTGTTAGCAAACTTTATGCTTCTCACTTACATCTAAAGCTGATGGACTGGATAGACCAAGCGAACATTCTCGAGGATGAACAAGCTGGGTTCAGAGAAGGACGTTCTACCCTGGATCAATGTCTAATCCTACAGCATCTAGCAGAAAAATACTCTGCCCCGGACAGAGGAGCATTATACACAGCTTTCATTGATTTCAAATCTGCGTTTGATCTGATCCCGAGAGACAAACTATGGAAGAAACTAGAGTGCTCATCAATAGACAGAAGACTCTTAATCTTAATACAAGGGCTATACCACAACACCTCACTCAGAGTAAGATGTTCCCAGACTGGCCACTACTCTGGAATAGTTTCTACCAACAGAGGCGTTAGGCAGGGATGTATTCTGGCCCCCACCTTATTCAATCTATATATAAATTCTATGGTAAAAGCCCTGAAGGGGGATCATTTCCACCCACCGCGTCTAGCCTACAGACCAATCTCCATGCTGCTATACGCAGATGACGCTGCTATAGTATCGTACTCACAAATTGGTCTAAAAGGCTATTACTAGAACTCCAAAGATACTGTGATAAAGACTCCTAACTATAAACTACAGTAAAACCAAAATAATGATTTTTACCAGGCGAAAACTCAGACCAACACGGACTATCAATGGATGACCCATCGAACCAGTAGACAAATACAACTACTTGGGGATCACATTCCATTCCTCGGGTCGGGTGGAATGAACAGATAAAATCTGCAACAGACAACGTGCAAAGAGCTTGCAGAGCCATTAAGAATTTTTATTTCACCAAGGGAGGCCAATATATCCCAGCTGTCACAAAAGTGTTTGCAGCGAAAATAATTGCCCAACTTCTGTACGGCGCACAGGTATGTGCCTTCAAAAAATTGGACACTTTCGAAAAGTCCAAACCAAATTCCTGAGAAGTATCCTAGCAACTCCATGCTGCGTCCCGAATAACACCCTACGCCTAGAAGCGGGCTTACCTTCCATGGAGGCACGAGTCCAGACTCTTACACTAAACTTCTGGCTAAAGTTAAAACACTTACCCAAAGGACTGGCCCCTCTAACCCTGACAGACTCTTTTAGGTCCACATGGAAAACACGATTCTCAGAAACCTCAAACTATCAGGGTTACAGGAAGAAGAACTAGACCTCCTGGGATATACGAATGCCAGAGTAGCAGTAAGGCGCAGAACAATGGATATAGATTACCAAAAACACCTAGCCTGTGCCAGATACCAGCCACTATTTAAATGCAGTACTAATGTACCCTTTGCTACACAAAATTATTTAACAAATCTAACAAACCCGAAACACAGGAAAGTGTTCACTCTGGCCCGAGTTAATGCTCTGCCAACAGCTGTGCTACTGGGCAGGTACACAAAAACACCCTATCATGAACGTATATGCCCCTGCGACGCAGGGGTGGTTGAATCTATAGAGCATGTGTTCTTTCACTGCCCTCTGTATGTGGATGCCCGCCTCTCCTTAATCTCGCCAATACTGTCCCGCTTACCTGGCAGATCTGAGGAATTCTACCTATACTGGCTGCTCGACGACAAACACAAGGAGACAACCAACCTGGTGGCCAAATATCTCATGCCCGTTCTAGCTACGAGGAACCAGCATATTAAATTGAACGCAGAAACACAATAGGCTTGATACTGTTGGTGTTAAACTGTAGAGTTGAACGGAGTTTTAACATTTATATTGTTTTATTTTCTGTACAATGTGACGTTGGTCCTTGACCGTAAATAAATATCTATCTATCTATCTATTCAGAAATAATAGAAGAATCCATCCAGTAAAGCAGAAATCTAAAATTTGCTGAACAAAGCAGAAATTGGAGCATGTTGATTATGGAGATGTGATGCATTCAATTTCATATATCACAGCATATTACAAATATTCAAATGACAGCAGAGTGAGGCATGCTATAAATTCAGTCAAGGATGTGATTGCTGTAGCAGCCATTTGTAGCTCATAGTATTGTACCTATGCACATTATCTCTGTGGACATAGGAGAATATCTCATTTTCTGAGATTTAATAGTACACATGTACACAAGTGGTTTGCAATTATTTGTTTGGGCAGGTACAAGCTTTTCTCTATAACTAATCATTACATAATTCATCCTAGTAAACATGTCTGCATTGAAAACTGATTATTGTCCAGTACAGGAATTCTTTGGATTGATGCATATCTGTATCTTTAATGTTCACATTCATGAAAGGAAGTAGCTCTAATGTAAGCAGTAGGATTGTTTGATAATAATAATAATAATTAAAAGTTCAAAACTCGTTTCGGATGTAGGGGGGCACTGGTGGTTTGGATCTAAAGTCAATTCTGATTTTTACAGAAACAAAAGTTCTAAACGTTTCAAAACTTCCGAGACTTCCAAATCCTTTGTTAATGGTTTCAAAGTGTTATTTCCTGTTTCATTGGGTGGTCTTTACTTTGAAAGTAGTTGTTTTACTTCAGAAGAGGAGGGGGGAGCAAAGGGAGGAAATTCATCAACTGGGTTTCAAACCGCTTCCCAGGCTCACGAGGGGAGACGAGAGGGAGGAAAGCCATCCACTGGGTTTTAAATTGCTCCCCAGTCTCACATGGGGAGACAGGAGGGAGGAAAGCCATCAACTGGGTTTTTAATCACTCCCCAGGCTCATGCGGGGAGACGGGAGGGAGAAAAGCCATCTACTGGGTTTTAAACCGCTCCCCAGGCTTGAGCCAAGGCCAGGGACCAGATGTGGGGAAATGCTGAATCATTTCTGACTCACTCACTGCTTCGTAACAGAAATGGCGGAGAAAGCTTCCAAAGGGCAAAAGAACTTCCAGTTTCTTTAAAAACTTCGAAAATTCTTCAAAAAGCAAATATTTCCAAATTTATTCTGAATTATGAAGATTCCGAATGAACCTAACCATGCCTAGTAAGCAGCAAAGTGGACATGTATATTCTTTTGTATGCTGGCTGTTTTAAAAAAGAAGTTACATACCAGAATACTATACTTTATCAGTCTTAGACCTCCGGCTCTTCCATATTAATATTGCCTTTTGCTTTTTATGAGTGACATGTTTCTCAGATTTGATTATTGCATTGATGTTTGTGGTATTGGTTGCATATATATTTAAATATAGCAATCTTTAAGAAGGCCCTTACAACCGAAGGCATTGTGTTGTCCAGGACAATTAGAAGTGTTGGAACACACTGGGAGGAAAGATGGCTTGAGAAAAGACGCAATAGCCATATTTAAATATTTAAAAGAATGTCAAATTCAGGAGGGGGCAAGCTTATTTTGTGTTTCTCTAGTTATTAGGACATGTGTAATGGATTCAAATTACAGTATTTCTCACATAGAAAAGATTCTTGACAAATTAGTGTTAGAGATAAAGACCCAGTCAGAAAAGGAAGATGAGGGTACCCCTTACTCAAAACTACTGATGTGGTTAAAAACATAATCAAACTTTTACGAGTTGACATTTTAGGGTCATTCCACACTGCCCTTCATCCTGGAATGTATGAGTCCCCCACTGCCAGATAACCTGGGATCAGATCCTGGGATACAGGGGCAGTTTAAAAGGGCCCATAGAGTCTTCTGTATGAATTGACAACTCTTTCAGTTTTACATTTTTTTTTAGAATACATCAACATTTATATTCCTGGCTATGATATACTTTTCCTGTTACCAGCTAATTGTAAATATTAATTAGTTTATTCAATCTTCCACAAGTGGAAAAATGATGGGGGGGGGGGAACCTCTACTGGTTCTGTTTCATGATGCTTAAGTAATCAGTAATTTAAATCTTCCCATCATCCCATCTTCAGGTTTTTAAAAACAATGTTTCTATTGAAAATATTTTTTTGTTAATGCCTTCCATTTGGAAATAAAGATAACAAGTCATGCATGAGATTAATGTATATTCATGAGTGGAATTATGGATGTACATGAAAGTGCTACATTAGTGATTGGTAATCAACATCTACTTTATTTTCTTAAAGTTAGTGTAGTAGTTAATCAAAGATAATTACAACACTGCTATTTACTATGTTGATCACTCATTCTTTGAGGGGAGAAACAAACGGCACAATTTACATTTAGAGGCAAGAAGCACCAGAAGGAAAGAATAGCGATGGCTGCAAGAGTCTTATGTTGCAATACATGAGAGAATCTGAATTATAAGAAGCTTTCTTTCTTTCAGGATAGGGTTCTGCGAACAAACATTAATGGCCTTATTTCTCTCAGATAAGATGTCAAATATTGAATGGTTCAAAGTCCATGATTGACAATTGTTATTATTCTACATTAGATACTTAGTTATATGTGCACAATTAAACAGCATTTCTGGACCAGACTGTTCCCTAGCCCACTTTAACAGACAGAACCAAAATTGGACAAAGGAAACCTGTTTAGCTGTTAATTGGGGTACAAGGAGGATAATATTTCTGTCCCCTTCCTACTAGCTATGAAGGCTGCAAAAGTCAGATGCAGGACCTCTGCCACTATTCCTTTTTACAGCCTCATTTACTGATGAAATGATGTCTTTCTTGTGCCCAATTGGCAGCTTCCTGGTACCCAAGTGGCAGCTCCTTCACCTGATTTTGCTGCTAGTTGTTGAGGTGTACTTGGGCACCTTTTATGTAGTCTTAAAATACTACTGCATGGCTTTACTCAATACAGAAAAGTTATGACCACGTAACTGGGATATGAATCTTGTTACTGCAATACAGAATGCCAGTGGGTACCTTTGTGTTAGAACTAACAATATTTCCACAAGTATGTGCAAGGTTTGGAGTTCAGTAGGTAGTCTCATAAGAACATAAGAAGAGCCATGCTGAATCGGACCTCAGCCCATCTAGCCCAGCATTCTGTATCACACAGTGGCCCCCAGTTGTACACGGGGATCTCGAGCAGAAGGGAGGGCAAAACCCTAACCTGCTCCCGACCCCCCACAACCAGTACCCAGGGAAATCCTGCCTACCTCAACCACTCCGAGGTGGCACTTGAATGTCCTTTTCAGTAACTACCGATACACTTGGTATCCATGAATCTCTCTAATCCTGCCTTGAAGTTGTTCAGGCTGACAGCTGTCACAACCTCTTCTGGAAGTAAATTCCATAACCCAATGACCCTCTGGGTGAAGAAATATTTCCCTTTATTAGTCCTAATTTTCCTACCTTGGAGCTTCAGGGAGTGCCCTCTAGTCCTAGTGTTTTGTGACAAAGAAAATATTTTTTCTTTATTCACCTTTTCTATCCCATGCATGATTTTATACACTTCGATCAAGTCACCTCTTAAACGCCATCTTTCAAAGACCAAGGCGTTGCAACCTGATTTCATAAGGGAGCCACTCCATCCTTTGGATCATTCTTGTTGCCCTTTTCTGTACCTTTTCCAGTTCCGTTATATCCTTCTTAAGGTGCAGAGACCAGAATTGTACACAGTACTCCAAATGTGGCCTTGCC
Source organism: Anolis apletophallus (assembly GCA_030556195.1). Lineage (NCBI taxonomy): Eukaryota > Metazoa > Chordata > Lepidosauria > Squamata > Anolidae > Anolis > Anolis apletophallus. Next base: position 72,574,483 of record JARBWK010000002.1, read on the forward strand.
ATAGATTTGTAGAGAGGTAATACAACATTTGCTGACCTATTTTCGATTCCCTTTCTGATCATGCCTAGCATAGAATTTGCTTTTTTCACTGCTGCTGTGCACTGGGTTGACATCTTCATTGAGCTGTTCACCAAAACCCCAAGATCCCTTTCCTGGTTTGTCTCGGAAAGCTTTGACCCCATCAATTGGTAGGTGTAGTTGGGGTTCTTTGCCCCAATGTGCATGACTTTACACTTGTTTAGGTTAAAATGCATTTGCCACTTTGTTGCCCATTCACTCAATTTTGAGAGATCTTTCTGGAGCTCTTTGCAATCAGTTTCATTTTTAACTACCCTGAACAATTTAGTGTCGTCTGCAAACTTTGCTACCTCAGAATTCACTCATACATCCAGATCATTAATGAATAAATTAAAAAGTAACGGACCCAAAACTGAACCTTGGGGTACGCCACTTCTCACCTCTTTCCACCCAGAGAAATGTCCGTTTATTACCATCAGGCTCAGTAATGAAAACGTAGAGCAGGGTAGGAAATGTCCGTTTATTACCATCAGGCTCAGTAATGAAAACATAGAGCAGGGTAGGCAATGTATGGGTGTTTACAAAAATCTGGGTAGCTATTTTAACCATGAGAGGTACAGGAATGAAAAACATGGGCATGAAAAGTCTCTTTGAGAGTGCAGGTGAAAGGCTACACCTGGCTGTGGCTGCTGGGAAGAAGAGAAAATCCTGGTACTCTTCTTAAGAGAAAACATGCAAAACTATCAGTTATGTGTGGAAAATCTGAAAAATGAATGATTCAATGAATGAATGATTCAAAGGAGCACATTAGAAACATAAAATGAAATAAGTAGAAATACTCCACACTCTAAGGAGGGACACCCCCCCCCTTATTTTACAAATGCTTTAAAAGGCTTTATTGAGTTCACCTGGGGAGATAGGGTGGTCTATAAATAAAGTTGTTGTTCTTGTTATCATCTTTATTATTATTATACACGACTGCAATCTTTGTCAATGTATTATCTAATACTATCTAATAATATTCCCCCTTCAAAGGTGATTTAGTGTCTTTAAAACAAACAAAACATTACCCAGAACAGTGGCTCAAAAATTTAATTAGGTAGGAAAAGCACTCCTTTGATGGTCTGGTGAGGGATTCAGTCTGTGGCAGATGAACCATTACTGCCTAAGCAATGCTAGGCTTGTGCTGGTGAAGATGCAAGGAATGGCCACATAGATCCCAGAACAGGGAGGATAGTAGGCTTGAGTTCCTAGCCCAGAGGACTGAACCGTCATAAATATTCCAAAATATTTTCATAGTTGGTATAATGTTTGGTTGTTTTAATTTTTGTTTTTAATGTAAATGTTTTTTGTAATTGTATGTTTTTATGGCATTGAATTGTTGCCTATGTGTAAAGCTGCTCTGAGTACCCTTACTGGTGAGAAGGGCAGGGTGTAAATATAGTAAATAAATAAAGATGTGATTTAGCCTTTTCAGGAACTATTCTAAATAATAAAGTACTAAGGTATATTAAGAGTTGTTGTTTTAGTCCTCTCAGGATACTAAAGTGTCCATAATCTATCCAAGGCACACTTACTTGGGAAGAAAATACAGTGACCACATGGAGCACACATCTTTATATATACCTTATGCTTTGAAGTGTTTAAGAATATTAAGGAATGATTCAATGACAATGGATAGGGAAAGTGATTTGCTCTTACCCTGTTTGTATCTGCAAGTATGGCCATCTGTTGGGGGTGCTTTGTGCTTTTCCCGGATGGCGGGGGGTTTATTTATTTATTTATTTATCTATTTATTTATTTACAGTATTTTTACCCCACTCTTCTTAAGCCCTGAGGGGGGACTCAGAGCGGCTAGGAGTTGGACTAGATGGCTCATGTATTCTCTTCTAACTCTATTTCACTATTCTATGATTCTAAATAAAATAAAATAACAACTTGCCTGTGAATGTTGAACCTCCCATCTTTAAAAGTGTTATAGTATCTCTGAATTGATACATACTTTCTTTTAATTTTCTCTTTTTTCAATTATTTTCTCCTTCTTTGGTCTTTTTATTTTTGTAGGGAAAATAACCACAGGGTTTTCCTCTCCCATGTCCAAAGAGCAAGAGGGCTTTGGGTTCATCACATTGAAGTCATTCCACATTCTATCTCTAATGCACTAATGCTTTTCCCCCAGAGTTTAGAAACATTTAAAAAATATACAACGGTCACAATACTCCATGAAGGCACTACAAGAAATGAAATCTAGATGTTTCATAGCCTTATGCATGATTGAAAAATAACAAAAGAGTTAATAAGGTAATTTTAGAACAGGCAGAAAGTAATCATAATGAATAATGTGAAATATGTGACTTTTTGAAGTTCATTTCATTATAAACTCTTTGAAAACTTATGCATGCCAAAATGTGTGGCTATTCTTTTAGTAGCCACACACTTTTAAGTTTTCCCTGGTTCAGAATTACAAGCAAAAGCAATGTTATGAACTATAAGTCACTTTAATATGACACGAAATAATGACATACAAAATGAATGCTATAAAATCTTAATATGGACATTCATACAATATAAATTTTGCATACAGTATATTTAAATGAGCCCAAGATACAAATGATATTGAGCCACTGTCCAAAGACATTATCCATTGTTATCAAAGTAATTCTAATTTGAGGATTACCCCCTGCATTTTTAGTTCATTGGATCTGTCTCTGAAATGACCTGTATGCTACAGGGCTGATGTCCGCATATACTTAACAGCGATAACTCCAGCTGTTTTCAATCAGGATTAAGAGTGAGCAATGCCTTCAAAAGATACATTTTCCCCTGTGCGGAGCAATCAATTGTCAATGATCACAGAATACATGAAAGGACATCCCACTGATAGACTACTGGTCCATTCAGTCTTTCAGAATGGCCAAAGCATTGTATAGCAATGTAACATCCCAGTCCCTATCACTCATTCTGAGCCTCCAGCAGTCAAATGTCTAGGAACTCCATGGGTATTCTACATCTCCACATATTAATATCTTTATATTAAGGCACTCTTTCTTTTCTATTCTTTTTCACAATCTAATGTTTTTAATGAGCAAGTATACATTTCCCACTGTGAATGCTGCAAGTCATTGAACTATGTGAAAGAATTCACACTATGCTTTTGAATTCAACTAACTATCCTTGAATGCCAGATAAACTTTCAGGTTGCTCGAATTTGTTCCATGTTTCAAGATAGCACTCCAACCTAGTGCTTTAAGATAGAAATAATACTTCACTTTCAAAATCCTCTCTAAATGACTGACAATGGGGAAAACAAGGACAACATTGCACAAGGAAAATGTTAGTATGTACAGCTAAATAAAGGCAAAGATCCTGCATCAAATAATATCACAATAGTTAAAAGTATAAGAAAACGGGAGAAAATCAGCTTCTAGCAATAAGAACAGCAATGTGTTATTGTAGTGCATGCTTGTTATGCATGCAAATGAAATCATGTGATTCAAAGTCTCATTTTAATTGGTAATAATGGCAGTTCTGACTGGAGTGCATATGCATGAGAAGGTAAATTAGCATCGACTTTTTTCCTTTTAAGTATATTGTTACAGTACATGTAAACTGTACTTACAAAAATGTTTTTGTGGTTATATCAAACTACAAGTATGTATTTTTAAAAAATAAAACAATAACTTTCTGTTGAAACACAACACCAAAACTATGTAGACAGTCATTTTGGTGTCACTCCCTTTGATGGTGTTGCCCTCGGTATAGTTTGCATCCCCTAGTGGGGGAAGAAGGGTTAGCTAAACAGAAAATGAGAAGTAGCCAGCTCCATTCCTGTAGTCATCTCTACAGGCAGAAAACAAATCTTCATCTGGACTTCCTGGAAGATGAAGTCATATTTCTGCTGGTGCCTCCAAAAAGGGAGCTAGCTACAGCTTTTCTGCCCTTGCCTATCATCCTTGTTGGCTGTGTGCTCCATTTGGCTGTAAACTCAGTGAACTCTTTTTAGATTTACTAGTATTATATGTAATAATCCCATTTACAAAACAAGATTTCATGTGGTTTGTATCAGAAGGTTTTCATACCTGATGGATACAATCTGCTAATGTAAAGCACTTTTAAAATAACGATAAAATATAATTAGATGGGATAAAACAGCTTCCAGGCCTTGACATATGGAAAGACAAAGATGAGTGGGGGAAAATAATAAAAAAGAAATGCATGGGCTAAGTGAATTAAAATTGCAAAGAAAACAGAACTGAACACATAGTAGATATTCGTAAAGCAATTTTCAGTTTGTTGTAAATGCCGTTTGATTCTTTAACATTGAATCTCTCCCGAATACAATACATGGTCAGGAAAACCCTTGATAACGCTAGCGGGAAGCCGATCATGTATTTCTTGTAACATCACATTAATTTTCCCCCCTCCTGCGGACACTTGGACGTCGGCGTTGTAATATTCAGAAATGAATTGTGTACTAGTTTTTTTAAAAACACACACACAAGTTATGTTTTTTTTTTAAAAAAAATTTTTCCTGCTGAGCCAAAATGCCAGTGGATTTCGGGGGATATTGGATCAACCCTCTCTCCTTCCCCTTGGCGATCTACAAAGTGGAACATTGGGGAGTTTCCCCCTTTACCACATTTAGGGGCACGGCAGTGATAGAGCGCTTAGCACACTTCGATGTGTGTGTGTAACCTGCAAAACGTTACTCCTCCATTATTTTTTATTGCAGTGGGTCTTCGTTTGGGAATTCCCCGGCCTTGGTCAACTTTGGGTTCAGAATAGACCCTTGTGATCACAAGGACATATTTATGCAGACAGATTTGGTTAAGTACAAATAGTCCTTGAGAATGATTGAGGAGGCTGTTGCACTTGTGACAAATCTGATTACCTTTCTAGCATAAAAGGGGTAGGAATGGGACCTTTCGATTTGTAAATGGAGCAAAAGTAAATATGGGGAGGATCTTGGGGGAAGATCTTCACCTTTGCAGAAGTCTCCTCTTTTTTTGGCATTTGGAGACTTGAAAGTCCTTCCGTTCAACCCAAGCTTTCTCAGTTCTAGAATGGAGTGCAACTGTCATTCCCCAGTACCATACTTGAGAACTTTGGCCCTACAAATTGGGCCTCAGAAGCTAACATATATATAAAGATTCAAAGCTATTTTTTGGGGGGAGGTCTCTTTTTCAGTTTGAATATCATAAAATCTCTCTTGTTTGAAACGCAGTGGGTGCTATAGGGACACTGTTACATTGATTATGAAAACTGGGCAATGAAGGCTTAAGATTCGCCAGCTCTGTAGCAAGTGCTCTTGAATTACAACCCGGTTCTAGAGCATTTTTGCACCACTTTCCTTAAACAGTAAATTGAATAATTGGGTATAATACATATCAAAGGTTCCTCTTTAATTATATCTAGTAGGCCTGTTTATCTCCGGTTATAAATTATTTGATATTGTTAATTTTCGTATGTAATTTTAAATTTTTATGTTTTTTGACCTTTCTGGGCGAACCCGGAAGTACAATTTCTTTTTCGACCTTTGCGGCCGCCATTTTTGTAAAGGGCAAAAATTAATTCGGAATTGCTTCTTACCCTTAGTTGATGTATTTTGTCATTGGCTAAGGGAAACCAGGTGGTACCATGAAACCTCCTGCTCCCCTTTAGCCAATCAGAGGCAAACACACACTCTTTCTGGGTGGGGGCACAGTCTTTAAAAGGCTGTGCACACGCGGCTCATATTCAGACTGCTTTCATATTAGCAAGGGAGAGGAGGGAGAGGAGAGTTAGCACAGCACAAGCAGCAGCTAGCCTAGGGATGGGAGGGAGACAGAGGCTGCCTACCTCATGGTTTTCTTAGGATTTGTTGGGGGTCTTTTGATTTGTTGGGGATCTTAAGATTGTTTGGGAGTCCGTTATCTTTTTTTTTGTTTCTGAGTGGCTGCCGCTGCATTGCATTGGGAGAGGGAGACATTGTCTCAGCCTCTCTGTGCCCTGCCTTCGGCTTTGCCCATTTTTGGGGCTTTGAATTGCATTTTTGGGGCTTTTTGGGAGTTACAGAATTCCATTCACTACTTTAATACTACTCCTATTGCTGTAGTGCTTTTTGACCTCTGTATTTCATCACTGCAACAGAGTTTTGGGAGTTATAGAATTCCATTCACTACTTTAATATAACTCATTGCCTTTGCATTGGCTCACTGCACCAGAGTTTGGGAGTTATAGAATTCCCGTTGGCAGTGGGGTTGGGGAAAACCAGAGTAGCACATATTTTAAGCATTATTATTTACTTGGTTTAAATGCTTTCAAACACTCTCTGTAATTTCATCAATGTGGAGAAAGTTGGCGGTACCATTTCTTTTCTATCTAGTAGATAAATTTTTTAACATCCATAAGCTTATAGGCAGCAAAAACACACAACGCAGACACACAAATCTAGGCTTGGCCACAGAAGAACAAAGACTTGAACTTAATAAAGACATAACAGAGGAAGAAATTAAAAGAGCAATTAAAAATATGAAGAATGACAAAGCACCAGGCCCAGATGGTTACACGGCATGTTTTTATAAAGCCACCCAAGAAGAAATTATCCCCATCCTAAAGACAATACTGAATCAAGCATTACAAATGAAAGTATTGTAATGATCCCAAAAGAAGGAACAGACTCGACAGACATAAAAAACTACCGCCCCATCTCATTGCTGAACACCGATTATAAAATATTTGCGGCAATTTTGGCAAACAGGTTTAAAGAATTTCTTGCAGAATGGATTGAGGAAGATCAAAATGGATTCCTACCGAACAGGAATATTAAGGACAACCTTAGAGTAATTGTGGACGTAATTGAATATTATGAACTACATCATCAGCAGCAACTGGCCCTACTTTCAATAGATGCAGAAAAAGCATTTGATAATTTGAACTGGAACTTTTTCAAAATCTTATTCAAGGAATTAGACACAGGATTTCAATTCCAAAATGCGATAGATGCGATATATCAAAAGCAGAAGGCAAGGATCTGGATTAATGGGACGGCAACGGAAGAATTTAATATAGAAAAAGGAACCAGGCAAGGTTGTCCGCTTTCCCCATTGATCTTTGTCTTTGCCTTGGAGATCTTGCTGAAGAAAATCAAAGGCCAAGAAGAATTAAAAGGTCTGAAGATTGATAAAGAAACTTATAAAATAAGAGCCTTTGCAGATGACGTGATTTGCATCGTGGAAGATCCTAAAAAGAATATCCTGAAATGGTTGGAAATAATTGAGGAATATGGAGAAGTAGCAGGTTTCAAATTGAACAGAAAAAAGACGAAAATCCTAACAAAGAATATTACAAAACAGGACCAATTAGCTTTGCAAGAAAATATTGGAATAGGAATCGTCCCGAAGATTAAATATTTAGGGATCTGGTTGACCGCAAGAAATCTACAATTATTAAAAAATAATTATTCGGAACAATGGGAAAAGGCGAAAGAAGACTTAGAAAAATGGAAAAATATGAATCTGTCACTCCTAGGGAGAGTTGCAGCTATCAAAATGAATTTACTACCAAAAATGCTTTATCTTTTTCAGAATTTGCCGATAATAAGGAACATGGATATATTTAAAAAATGGAAAAAAGATATAATGAGTTTCGTCTGGAAGGGCAAGAAACCAAGGATTAACTACAATGTAATGACCATGCAGAGAGAAAAGGGAGGTTTTGCCCTCCCAGACTTAAAGCTATATTACGAGGCCTGTGCACTGTCATGGGTAAAGGATTGGACTCTGTTAAATCGATCGAAAATTCTAACGTTAGAAGGATTTGATCTAAGGAAAGGATGGCACTCCTACCTATGGTATGGAGGAACCCAAAAGGAAAATAACTTTGGAAACCACTTCATTAGATCCTCCCTGATAAAAGTGTGGAATAAATATAAAAATCTCTTTTATGACAAGACACCGACATGGCTCTCACCTTTAGAGGCAAACCAAAGACGACTGCTGGGCTGGACCGAGTGGCCTAAGTATAAGGACATTATACAAAAAAAGGGATCTAATTTTGAATTGAAAACGCAAGAAGAGATTACGAGAAAATTTAGTAACGTAAGGTGGCTCCATTACTCCCAGCTAAGAGAACAGTTTATCAAGGATAGAGACAAAGGATTTAGTGATACTGATAGACCCTGGGACAAAATAATGAAGATACAAAAGAAAACTGTATCAAATATCTACTCCATATTATTGAATAGGGCAACAGAAACAGAGGTAGTTAAGAACACAATGGTCAAGTGGGCGCAGAACATTGGGAGAACAATACAACTGGAAGAATGGGAGAATATCTGGTCTAAACAAATGAAAATAACGTATGCAACAGACTTAAAGGAAAACTGGTTAAAAATGCTACACCGGTGGTACATAACCCCCAAGAAATTAAGTATAATGTATAAAAATGTTGGTAACAACTGTTGGAAATGCAAGAAGCAGGAAGGTACCTTTTTTCATATGTGGTGGACATGCCCAAAAGTAAAAGAATATTGGCAAATGATTCATGAGGAATGTAAAAAAATATTACAAATACAATTCAAAATGAAACCGGAACTTTACTTGATAGGGGTGATAGAAAAAGAAACATTTCCAAATGAAAATATGGAAAAACTCTTTGTGTTTCTCTCAACAGCCGCAAGAATGGTTTTTGCAAAACTATGGAAACAAAACCTCCTCCCCACAAAAGAGCAATGGCTAATTAAAATTATGGAGATAAGAGATATGGATGAATTAACATATTGGTTACGATATAATCATGGTAAAGGTGTAAGAAAGACAGACTGGGCCGTGATAGAAGAATATCGACAGAAATCATAATTAAAGAAAGGAACGCTGTCGTTAATTAGAAAGTTAAGAAAAGCAACGGGGATGTCTCGTGACTGAGAAAGAGTTTTTGTGATGAAAATGTATATTTAGTGCAGAATGAGAATGGAAGTCAACATATCCCATTGTATTCGTATCCCTCCCCTATCCCCCATTTCCCTCCCTCCCTGTTGTGATGATGTAAGTCTTATAATCTGAAAATCCTGTTAATAAAAATTATTTTTTAAAAAATAAAAAATCTAGGCTTGGCCACATACACTCACAACCCTACGAGGTAAGTTTGCCACTAACCCCCCCCAATTATAGCCAACAGCCAAAAACCTTAAAAAGCATTGGGACTACAAGTCCCAGAAACCCCTGCACCAGGGGGAAAAAGCCACATGGCCCAGGCGCGCGAAACAGCTCCTATTCTCCCCCCTCCAAAACGAAAACAACGATACCTTCCACGAGGCACTTCACCTCCTCCAACCTCCAATCAGGAGACACATACTTGCAGCGCAGCTCCTACCACCCAGCCAGCCCTCATCAGGGTCCAATAAGCGGCCCACGCCAATGCCAGAGGTCTCTTTCTACCTTTGGATTCCACTACTAGTATTATTACTATGCTGAGGTGTCTATGGGCAGCGCCAGCTCCTTGGCTTACAGATAGAGGTGAGCTGTGCAGACAAGCAGGCTGAATGGCTGTGGAGGTGTCTATGGGCAGCGCCGGCTCTTCAGCTTACGAATGGCCTTGGAGGTGTTTGGCTCTTTGGCTTACAAATAGAGGTGAGCTGTGCAGGCAAGCAGGCCAAATGGCCTTGGAGGTGTCTATGGGCAGTGCCGCCTCTTTGGCTTATGAATAGAGGTGAGCAGACATAAACCAAAAAAGGATTAAATACATACATAGAATGAAGTTAGGGGAGAACCGACAGGAAGGAAAGGTGGAAGGAAGGAGAGAAGAAGGCAAGGACAGAAAGAGATAGTGTAGCAAGGGAAGGAAGGAAGGAAAAAGGGAAATAAAAAGTGAACAAAGGAAGGAGACAAAGGAAGAAGTAGAGAAAGGGGGAGGGAGGGAAGGAAGGAGGGATGGAACCAAAGAGCAAAGGAAGGAAAGAAAGAAAGGGTTAGAGAAGGAAAAAAAGAGGGGAAGGGGAAGAATAAAGGGGGGAGGAATAGGTAGGGTACGCGTACTTCACTTTCATAATAGTCCAGATAGATTAGCTACTAGCTACCTCTTATATTTATGTTATAAATCTACAGCTCCAGTCAATTTCACTCCAGAGGTGAAGGGAAATATTTTTCCCTTGATTTGCCTGTGCTTTTAACAGTGTCAGTCCTGTTTCCCTGCTTTCCCCAATTTAGAACTAATTAAGAATTTTGTTATTAATTACATATCAATTAAGAATTTTTTTGAAATTTTTTGTAAGTATTTCTATAACTAATAAAAAAAATCCCACCCCCATTTGTAGTTTAGAACCATTTTTTATGGATCACGATTTAGACACCTGCATCTTATTCATTTTAACTCTTTTAGCAAACATAGATTGTTTTGTTTTACAAATCCTCTGCTTTGCTTTACAGTATTTGTAAAAAAACACCCCAAAAACAAAAAAAGACTGGTATGTTTTTGATTTCCGAAATTAAATTAAATGTCCAGGAACATCAAAGGGTGAGGCAGAAATCATGTGGATCTCCAGGTGTAGCAACTTGCAGCATTAATTTTTTTGGCTATATTGCCTAAGGATGTAAAACATCTGGAGAGCTGCATTATACCACTTCTGTATTAAGTAAATGGAGTAAGAGACAAAACCCATTTATGATCTTCAGCTTATAAATTATTATAGCTGAAGGAGAGTGGCTTGTACTTCATATGAACAATGGTAGAATCTTTACTTAGGCCATTTCCTTTTTTTCAATCTGAAACTTTTATGCTGTGATTGAGCCTTCAGCTACTACAGCGAGTAGTATTGGGGAAGATGCTGAGTCAATAGCATCAAACAGTAGCATGGATTTGGGCGAGGCTCTGGATGATCAGGCTCCTGTAGCTGGGATCAAAAGGGCTGCTAGTGACTCAAGTCTGGAAGGCAGAGAACAGAGGAGAAAGATCCAGCACATACTTAGGGATCCTTCCGATTCAGACACTTTTGAAGGGTTTCCTAGGGATGCAGAAATACAGTCAGAAGAGAGTGATACTAACTTAGATCAGTCATTACTTCAGGAGGTGAGAGATGTATGTAATGCAGATTCTGGTGATAGCACCTTCCTGGGTTTTGATACGGATCAGGATTGGCCCTCTACACATTCAGAAGCTAAGTGGGACACTTTAAGTCAGCAAGATCGTTGGAGAACTTGGAGGTCTGTGCATAGTTCAGCAGCTGCAAGGAATGAAGGAGCTGTTGCTTTGGAACAGGGTGGGTCTTCAGATGATTCTGATGTTTAATGTTATAGAAGAAGTGGGCATTTTACTTGGCTCTTGCGGTGGTCAAAGAGTTGCTATCTGGTTCTTGTTCTTGTGTTCCTGACTTCGTGTATCTTTGATCCTGGTTCCAGTTACTCATGAGTTATGGGTTACTTCTCCACTTTGTTCCTTGGGTGAGATGCTGTGGCAGCTCTAGCTGATGTTGGGAAAAGGTGGGGGGTTTTGGGATTCAATGTCTGCTTCTGTTTAGTTGCTGCTGTGTACTTCTTGACCGTCACTGTGGCTGCTGTGAGTTCCTGCTGCAGAGTGTTGGTATCATATGACATGGAGGGAGGTGGCCACTGTGTTTATGGGGGCTGTGATTTATGTTCTTCTTGTATACCCAGCTCCTGACGACCTTGGAAAGTCTCCTCCTTTTCCATCTGTCTTTCTCCTACCTTATGACTTCTGGACTGGCTTAGGACTTCTCTTCATGAATACCCTCTATTGGACGACGCAGACGGACGTCTTGTGTTTATTTTGGTTTCTCTCCACAGCATTCTTTTTTGGGCATTCCTGGGATTTTTGTGGGTTTTAAATGCCAGATTTTGGGCTACTTTTTTGTTCGTCCTCTTCCCATCGATTGTTCTAATTAACTTTTGTTACCCTTTTACTCTTGGGCTTGGCTGCTTGCGTCTCTGTGCTATAACATTTTATTTTATTGTAGCTTTAACATATTCAGTAATTAAACATTGTTATATTTAACACTTCCCCTTAACAAATTATACAGAACATGTATGTCTTAATGCCTGTACTATTTTATTCTTCGGCTTCATTACATATTGTCCAATCACCCAGTGTGGACTCTTCACCCCAGACCAGCCAATTATAATACGTATTTCTAAAAATCAGTTGTTACTATTACAGGTTTGGTCCCTTTACCTTCTATAGATACATATTCTATCAATTTTCCCCAAATCTTCCCAAAATCATCTTTTTAAAATAATCCTCTTTTAACCTTTATGTTTCCTGTCAGTTTATCATTTATTGCAACGTCCCAGATCTTATGCCATTTCCTTTGTGTGTTTTGTTTGCAATTCCAGATAGCTAGACAGATGCTGTAAGAAAAGAAACACCTTTGATAGCCTCCAGGTTTAGAAACCAGGAAGCTACATGATCAGGTGCTACATACTAAAACAATACACATGATGAGGGAGGGAGGTATTGTTGGTTATTTAAGACCTGAGCAATCCCTCATGTTCGATAAACGTAATTGCTGTTGGGTTAAAGCCCACACACATTGGGGGGGGGGGGGGGCCAAAAGCCTTCTCGGAACCTTCTCGGAGGACAGGGAGACAGCTCACACCCCTCCCAAAATGCCTTTAAAAAGCATTTAAAAAACAAAATAACTTACCAGGCTGCCATTAAAGTACTGCCAGAGCTCTCCTGGCATGTAGGAATGATGTAGCAGGACAGGGGGGGGGCAGGAGCAATTTTCCTCCTCACCCTATCTCTTGGCACATCATTCCTACAAGACAGTAGAGCTTTGGCAGTATTCTTGGAGCCCAGAAAATGTGAGTGGGCTGTGCGGATGACCCCCTCTGAAGTCCCAGGACTTCTGAAGAGGCAGTCCAGACTCCCACCCATAGCTGGCAAGATCCAGGTCTTTCAAAAGGACCCGGGTCTTTCCTGCTGACAAATTACTTCAGCACAAAACAAGGTTTTCCTGCTTTGTGCCAAATGCAGTCATGTTTATGTGGGGTGTCATTTGGATACCCCATGTAAAGAATCAGGAGCTCAGGCTTCAAAGGGGCTGTCTGGATGGTCCCTCAGACAATTTGCTAAGATGGTGTCTACAAACAGATGGCTATCTGGCAAGTGGGGAGATTTAAGAATTGAGTGTTCACCCTTGCACCCCTTTGAACAGCTCTCAAGATCAAGAAGCTTGGGAGGTTTGTGAAGGACGATACTCTTAAGATAATTCTGAGGATTTCACTGTCATTCATAAGTAATGTGGCTTCACTGGGAGTGCTGAGATTTATTTTCCAGTCAATGGCCAGCTGGGGAGCAACCTTGGGCTGCACACAGGACTCAAGTGACTCATACAAGGGAAGGCTGTAGAAGTTTGTCTCAAAGAAGACATCTGATCTCTGCTGGACCCCCATCAGGTTGCCCCCCTACTTTCAGTAAAAAAAAAGGTTATAGATTAAATAAAGTGGCCCTTTTTCAACCCATTTTTGTGCCTGATCTCTTAGTTCCATCATTAGTCATCAGTGTACAATACAGGTTATTGATCAGAATCTATCCACAAAGATTAATAAAAGTTGTATATCTGTAAAAAGAGAAGTTGCTGTTCTGTTTCCATTCTGAGCCCAACATCATGCTATTGATACAGATTCAAATAGTATGACTGATGTTTACATTTTTAAAAATGCTAATGTAGTCACTTGCAAATGCTAGAAAGGCAACAAAGACAAGCCTGGGATTTAATTTCTCAATCTGGTACATGCTGTAGATTCATCCTGAGTGGGTTGGCTCACAAGCAGCCCTGAGGTGGTATTAGACTATGGAGAACTGCTATGTGTCACCGTGCGTTTTATACTCTTTCCTTCTAATAAATTATGAAGCAGTAGGATGGCATGTTTGTGACAAAGGCAGCAGTGAACAATCTTAACAGGAAGCAGTGACAAATGGAAATGCACATCACACCTGTCCCTTGAAAATGCACCTTGATCTTCTTACATTTCCAGGGAAATGAGGATTGTAACAACCTCATTTGTAATTTAGCAAATAAATAGAAAGTGCAAAGGCAGGTTTTCAGCTGAACATTAAGACAACAAACATAATGATCACAGATTATTTCTATAACTTTAAAGTACATGATCAAGACATTAATATTCCATACCTTGGCTCAATCATTAATCATAATGGAGACTGCAGTGAAAAATCAGAAGGCTAGGAATTGGAATGTCAGATCCTGAAGAATATATGTGTGAGTATTAATGAGTAGTAAAATTAAGATTGTCCATGCCATTGTCTTTTAAATTGTTTATTTATGTATGTTTACATTATTGTGCTATTTTATTTTTTTTAATTGATCTGTGATTATTGTCTGTGTTATATGATTTATTGTATTTGTTTGTTTTGTTGTAAGCTGCCCTGAGTCCCTCCAGGGAGAGGGGGCGGGATATAAATAAAGATTATTTATTTATTTATTTATTATTTCCAATTTATTTGTATGACTGTGAAGGCTGGACTGTGAAGAAAGCAGATAGGAAGAAAACACATTTGAAATGTGGTGCTTGAGAAGAGTTCTATGGATACTGTGTACTGCTAAAAAGGCAAAATGAACGAAAAAGCCAAGATGACTAAACCGTTGTACATTTAATATGGAATGTACAATAATGCTTAGTAAGGTAGAATGCAGTAAGAGGATGACCATATTACAGACTTGAGCCCTGAGTCTGCAGAGGTGACAGGATGACTTGAAGGTTTCTCATTTATAGGATTGCCATATGTTGAAGTTGACTTGATTTCAGTTAACAACTGAAATGGGTTAACAACTGAAATGTCTTTATAAATGTGTTAAGAGGAAAGAAGCAAGAAACGGGGAGGAACATAAGAACATAAGAACATAAGAAGAGCCATGCTGAATCGGGCCTCAGCCCATCTAGTCCAGCATTCTGTGTCACACAGTGGCCCACTAGTTGTACACAGGGATCTCTAGCAGAAAGGAGGGCAGAACCCTCACCTGCTCCCGACCCCCACAACCAGTACCCGGGGAAATCCTGCCTGCCTCCATCAACACAGAGGTGGCACTTGGATGTCCATTTCAGTAGCTACTGATTCCCTTGGTATCCATGAATCTGTCTAATCCTGCCTTGAAGCCGTCCAGGCTGACCGCTGTCACAACCTCCTCTGGGAGTGAGTTCCATAACCCAATGACCCTCTGGGTGAAGAAATATTTCCCTTTATTAGTCCTAACTTTCCTACCTTGGAGCTTTAGGGAGTGCCCCCTAGTCCTAGTGTTGTGTGACAGAGAAAATATTTTTTCTCTATTGTCCCTCATTTCTTCTCTGTCAGGACAACTGTAGTAGGATTTCAGATATCTTGGAAGCTTTAATGCAGATGCTTTTCCAACTTAAGAGTTCAGACTATCTTGCTTCAACACTGGGGTGAACATGAGGGTATTAGAAAGAAATTTGTATAAAACTGTTTGCATGCCATATCTCATTCACTAGGAAAAAATAGACAAATTGACCACTGATCTAATGAGAAATCAAATGAAAAAAATGTTTTAACAAGTCCATCTCTCTGGTATTAAGCTGTCAAGAATTTCACCTCACCCTCTGAAGATTAATATAAAATCTCATGAAACATTGCCTGTTGTGAAAACTCTTGTTTTGCAAGAAGCTGACACTGCAGGCTTTTTAATGTGTGACAGCACAAACATATGCTCCTTGTTGCTGTATAGGGATTTTTTTATTTGATCCATAAATCACCACTGATAAAGCCTTTTTTTTTGGCCTTCATATTGTTCTTTGGGTTATTGGGCCCTTCATTAAGAACTGACTGTGGTATGAATGAAAGAGAGAGGCATTTCTCCAGAGCCATCTTGTTTGATGAAGAATTTTCACCCTTGATACTAGTTGGTTTGACAGGGTAGAGTGGAGAATAGTCTTTTGGTGCCCATTCTGGCTTCTTTCTTCTGAATTCCCAATGTGGACTGAGGAAGCAGGATGTCCCTGTCTCTGACTGCTTTCATGGTAAATATTGCTCCTATTAACATGGTGCTACTACTGACAAGGATTAGTGATACATCCTATGTCAGGCGACATAGGAATCACTTTAAATGATTTCCTGTTAATAATAATAATAAAAATTATACACTTTATTTGTATTCTGCCCTTCTCACCCCGAAGGGGACTCAGAGCGGATTACAGTACACATACAAGCAGACATTCCCTGCCGTTTTTGCATTTGACACACAAGACATACAAGACATACAACATACAACATGTACAGTAGGAGGATCTTCCAGCCACAGGTTCTTTCCTGGTTCTTCTAATTTTTTTCCACCGGGTGCTGTTGCTCCATTGCACCAGAGGGGGGGGGGCTGTTGCTTCATCTTCCTATGATGAAGAGCTTGCCAAACGAGCTTCCACCTAAAGTCAGTCCTTTATTTTTTCATGGTGTTATAAAAGTCCTCTCCCGCAAGTGGTTCCCAATTTTTCTACTCACAGCTAGGCTTGTTTTTGACTGCTTGAGTAAACGGGGGCAAGGCTCACAGCTGGCTGCTCAAGCCAGCCGGGGTCTTGAACCTGTAACGTTCGGTTGATAAGATCTTCTCATAGCTGTTGTTACCGCTGTGCTAAACCTCCGTTAACATATTCCCAACTCTCCTATTTTGGCAGGGTCAGTCCTGATTAATATTTTCATTATTTTCAGGTGTTTAAAAAATAGCCCAGTTTCTCTCTCTTTGCCACTACACCCTTTTGTCTTCAACTTACTTCAGTAGCTACAAGCCGAGTTTAAAGTCAAAATTAGTTTACACTCGGTTAACGCTATTGGGGATGGGGACGGGAGGGGGGGGGGGGATGGAAGAATTTTACCCTTACCAGTAGCGTTTGGGCAAAAGCAAATCACTGTTCTTCCATGTTAGTAACTTTTGCCATCTTGTCCACACTCTGGTTTTGCTTATCACCACATATATCCTGGTTTTCATATGTGAAATGTTGGAGGGTATAAATTAGAAGTCCAACTGCCTCCATCTCCAGTAAGCAGCCTATCCATGTCAGCTCATTGGTCTGAGACTTCTTTCTGTCTGAAAATTCCTATTGAGTCCTCCTTCTATTAACACT
Organism: Anolis apletophallus; assembly: GCA_030556195.1. Lineage (NCBI taxonomy): Eukaryota > Metazoa > Chordata > Lepidosauria > Squamata > Anolidae > Anolis > Anolis apletophallus. The sequence continues at coordinate 72,591,582 of JARBWK010000002.1, forward strand.
AGCTTCCTCCATGCCCCACCAGCCTACCAGCCTGCCATCTTTCACCTCCACCAACTCACCCCATCTCTCTCTTTGTCTCCACCTAGCTGCTCCCCACTCAACATACTGTAACTCCTATTAAACCTTCTACATTTTAGTGCATTTTCCCCACTTGATAACAGGAAAACAGTTTTCCTTTTCATGAGTTTTTCTCTACCTGCCTCCTCCATCATCTGCCTCCTTACTCTACCAGCCAACGTGCCAGTCACCAACAACATAGTCTACCTCCACCACCCAACTAGGAGTCCTTTAGTGGAAACACTCTGGGACCTGGATATACCATTCACTTTTTTGCCATCTAAGTAATGCTCTATTTGCCACCAGAAAAACCATGTCTAGTTGGTAAACTAGTTGAATGTAGATCTGAATAGTTCCATGGCTGGGTCTATCTCTGACTTTTGACTTCCTTTTGTTCTAGCACTTACTTGCTTCTGTTGACTGGCTACCTAGTACTTGATCAGGTGGCAAACAGGAATGCATTATTAACCCCATCTGATTTTCTATCTTCATCACTAGGATTCCACACTTTATGGATGGTAAGCTTCTCACTGGTGTGGAAATCATATATCATACAGATGGCAAGCTCTTTAACCTTGCAGGCTGAAAGCCCAAAGTAAGGTAGCAACAACTTCTGTTATAAAACTCCAATATGCTGATGATAACGGAGTCTATGCTCATCCAGAGGAAGGCCTACAAGTCACTTTTAACACCTTCGCAGAAGCATATACAAAAGCTTAGTCTCTCACTTAACATAAAAAGCAAAAGTGCTCTAGCAGCAGGTACAAACCAATTTATCTGCAATGCCAGCAATATAGCTTGATGGTGTAATGCCAGAAAATGTGGACCATTTTTGCTACATTTGCAGCTACCTATCCACAAAAGTTGACATATATGCTAAAATACAACACTGTTTGAACTCTGCGAGTGCAGTTTTTAAAAAATGAAACAGAGAGTGTTTGAGGCATTCATAGAGACTCAAAGAGGATGGTTTATAAAGCTATTGTCCTTTCAACTCAATTTTACACCTGGTAAACTTGACTTCTGGAAAGATTCCATCAGTTTTGCCTTCGAATAATCCTCCAAATCACTTGAAAAGACATGCAGACAAATGCCATTATTATGGAAGAAGAAAAACCATCAGCAATGAAGCAATGATCCTCCGCTATCAACTTCATTGGTCTGATCGCATTGTCCAATATTCAGTTACCATCTCCCAAAGCAGTACAGATTTTTAATCCATTGTTATTCTGTATTTTAATCTGTTGTATTTTAACTATTGTTGTGCTTTCTATTGTTTTATTGTGCCTGTATGGCTCCTGTGAGCCGCCCCGAGCGCCCAGGGAGTGGCGGCATAGAAGCCCGATTAATAAATAAATAAATATATATATTATCAATTCAAGAACGGAAAACAGAATGTTGGCGGACAAGAGACATTTAATTATTACGGATTTAAAGCTAACCTAAAAATGAGCTATAAACACCTATAAACTATAATTCCTGGACTGTGTGCAATATAATTCAAAGTCAGCTATTACCAATGGTTCTATGGATTTTGAAGATGCGTGAATACAGGGCAAAATGAAGAAATGTGCCAAGAAGAAGGCATGTCAAGCAAATTCTTGTCATGACCACCTTTCATTTGGAAATCTATGTCCTCAATGTGAAAGACCATACAGATCAATAATAGGTATTCATAGTCATTTACGGACCCACTACCAAACCCTATCTCTGGAGACAATCATACTACAAGTGATCGTCCATGACATGACCACTGCAAATGTAATTGTTCTCTGGTCATCACATTACTTCAGCCTGTTAATAAGTAGTAAACAATGAATAAAGCCTTGGAACCTGCAGCATGCAATCAAATGTATTGGTTTTCTTTAAGTCTTGGCTTGAATGAGCAAGGTTGTAGAATTTGCTAGTTTACCTCTTGCAAAATTGGAATTGCTGTGGAACTATAAAATGTAACAGTTATGCAAGACAGGACAATATTCTCTATTATCAGTTATTAGAGTGGTGATGAAATCAATTATAGTACATAATAGGTATAACAACAAAACAATGAGATGCAGATGCCAGCTATTCATTCCAGTGTTATCACTGTAATCCTGTTTTGCTTTGCTTTGCTTTTCTTAGGGTGTTTTTTTGAAACAGAGCACAAACCAGCTTTTGTGGTTAGTACATGCCCCTAAATTCTACCACCACTAAACCAGAAAAATGTCTTGATCTATCTCCATATTGATGAACTCTTGCTTCCTTTCATGCAGATGCAATTATGCTGAAGTAGAAATACCTTTGCCGAAGCATATTGGTCTTTTGGCAGTTTGTCTAATGAAGCATATTTTCAGGAGGTGTCCTTCTTAGCAAATTATGCATTTCAGTGTGCAGTGAACTGTGCAACATGTCCATTTTAATTATGTAAGACCATAAGTAACATTATGAATTACATTTTTTAAAAAAGCATTTTAATTCCTGAGTTTTAATTATATAGCAAATGAAAAATCTAATAAGGAAAATGGAGTTCAAAGACAGGTCAGAAGAAATGTCAACATAGGTATATATTGTACAATCAATATTTATCACACCAAATGATCACAAGTGTGTGAAGATGTCTGAAGTTTCCGGGGCTGAATTAACATCTCATAAAGTATTTAACAATGTAAAATTTTGTCTGGATTGGGACCCCTGATGCAGGTTTTACAGAGCTTTCTATAATTTAAAAATAGTGTTTTCTACCCTAATTGAAGAAAGAGTGTTGTATATACTCATGTAAAAGTCAATCTCACATATAAGTCAAGGACAGGTTTTGGGGCCAAAATTAAAGATTTTGATATGACCCCTGGATGAATCAATTGTTATCCCATAGAGAAAGGAAAGCATTTTGGCTTGATTTTTCCCCTTTCCTTCTCTTAAGTTTTATCAATTTTTCACAATTAACTGAGAGTGAAATAAAAACAGAAAACAAATATGAGATCTAAAACCAAAAACCCATAATGTCCCACCTCATAATTCCCCTCACCTCTACCAACACTGTAGAAACACACACACAAATATTAAAACACAACTGACTTTTTCCCTCCTCAAGCAAAGCCAAGTAGAAAACTATTACATATATTTCTTGTCTACTTAATTGCATTTTAGCTTCTTCTAAATACAACCAATAAAATTAATATATAACCACTGGTAATATTCATATCAACAACTTATCCATTTTGACTAGAATTCCAATTCTTTAAAAATAGTGAACTCATTTATAGATTATTACCTTACCTCCTTGTCATGGCGCTGGAGCTTGAGCACCTCAATGATGCCAAGAGCAAAACCATGAAGGGACACCCAAGATGGGACGTTCGGGGCAGAGAGGTCAGACCAAGTGCGATCCCCAGGGAAGGTAATGGCAACCCACCCAGTATTCTTGCCAAGAAAACTAAATAGACCAGTGCAACCAGATATATGTTGGTATGCCATCGGAAGATGGGACTCCCAAGTCGGAAGATGGTCAAAATGCTACAGGGAGGAGCAGAGGATAAGTTCAACTAGCCCCAGATGTGATGACACAGCTAGCCAACAATGCTGGAGGTGAACGATGAATCAAATGCTCTAAAGATTAACACACCATAGGAATGTAAGATTTTTGATCCAGGGCAAACTGGATGTTGTTACTGGTGAGATGTCAATACTAAAGATAAGAACATAAGAACATAAGAAGAGCCATGCTGAATCGGACCTCACCCCATCTAGTCCAGCATTCTGTATCACACAGTGGCCCACCAGTTGTACACGGGGATCTCGAGCAGAAGGGAGGGCAAAACCCTGACCTGCTCCCGACCCCCCACAACCAGTACCCAGGGAAATCCTGCCTACCTCAACCAACTCCGAGGTGGCACTTGAATGTCCTTTTCAGAAACTACCAATACACTTGGTATCCATGAATCTGTCTAATCCTGCCTTGAAGTTGTTCAGGCTGACAGCTGTCACAACCTCTTCTGGAAGTGAGTTCCATAACCCAATGACCCTCTGGGTGAAGAAATATTTCCCTTTATTAGTCCTAATTTTCCTACCTTGGAGCTTCAGGGAGTGCCCTCTAGTCCTAATGTTTTGTGACAAAGAAAATATTTTTTCTTTATTCACCTTTTCTATCCCATGCATGATTTTATACACGTCGATCAAGTCACCTCTTAAACGCCGTCTTTCAAGGCTGAAAAGACTAAGGCGTTGCAACCTGGTTTCCTAAGGGAGCCGCTCCATCCCTTGGATCATTCTTGTTGCCCTTTTCTGTACCTTTTCCAGTTCCGTTATATCCTTCTTAAGGTGCGGAGACCAGAATTGTACACAGTACTCCAAATGTGGCCTTACCATCGATTTGTAGAGAGGTAATACAACATTTGCTGACCTATTTTCGATTCCCTTTCTGATCATGCCCAGCATAGAATTTGCTTTTTTCACTGCTGCCACGCACTGGGTAGACATCTTCATTGAGCTGTCCACCAAGACCCCAAGATCCCTTTCCTGGTTTGTCTCGGAAAGCTTTGACCCCATCAATTGGTAGGTGTAGTTGGGGTTCTTTGCCCAGATGTGCATGACTTTACACTTGTTTAGGTTAAAATGCATTTGCCACTTTGTTGCCCATTCACTCAATTTTGAGAGATCTTTCTGGAGCTCTTTACAATCAGTTTCGTTTCTAACTACCCTGAACAATTTAGTGTCGTCTGCAAACTTTGCTACCTCAGAATTCACTCCTACATCCAGATCATTAATGAATAAATTAAAAAGTAACGGACCCAAAACTGAACCTTGGGGTACGCCACTTCTCACCTCTTTCCACCCAGAGAAATGTCCGTTTATTACCACCCATTGTTTCCTACAGTTTAGCCAGGTTCCAATCCAGGACAAGACCTGTCCTCTGATTCCATGGCTGAAGAGCTTATTTAGGAGCCTTTGGTGAGGGACTTTGTCAAAAGCCTTTTGAAAGTCAAGGTAAACAATATCAATTGGGTCCCCTTTATCTATGTGTTTATTTACACCCTCAAAGAATTCTAACAAGTTAGTAAGACATGATTTGCCTTTGCAGAAACCATGTTGATTTTCTTTCAGCAATGCCTGTTCTTCTATGTGCCTAGTAATTTTTTCTTTAATAATGGTTTCCATCACTTTGCCTGGAACTGAGGTTAAACTGACTGGTCTATAATTTCCTGGATCACCTCTGGATCCTTTCTTGAAGATCGGCGTTACATTTGCCTCCCTCCAGTCCTCGGGTACAGTGCCTGATCTTAGAGAAAGGTTATATATCTTAGCTAGAAGTTCAGCAATTTCACACTTGAGTTCCTTAAGAACTCTGGGGTGGATGCCGTCTGGACCTGGTGATTTGTTGACATTTAGTTTAGTAAGGCATATGAGAACATCCTCCTTGTTTATATCTATCTGTTTTAATTCTTTTAATTCCCTCCCTGAAAAAACTGACTCAGCTGCAGGCATATGTTGTCTGTCCTCCTGTGTGAAAACGGAGGCAAAGAAGTCATTTAGCCGCTCAGCAATCTCCTTGTCTTCATTTTGGGGGTCAGCAAAATGAAATGGACTGGAATGGGCCACTTCACATCAGATGACCACCAGATCTACTACTGCGGACAAGAAGAACACCAAAGAAATGGAGTAACCTTCATAATTAATAAGAAAGTCATGAAAGCAATGCTTGGATACAATACAAAAAATGAGAGAATGATCTCAATTCGAGTGCAAGGGAAGCCTTTTAACATTACAGTGATTCAAGTATATGCCTCAACCACAGCTGCTGAAGAAGCAGAAGTAGATCCGTCCTATGAGGATCTGCAGAACCTACTGGATAAAACACCAAAAAGAGACATTATTTTCATTACAGGAGACTGGAATGCTAAGGTGGGTAGTCAAATGACAACTGGGATCACAAGACATAGGCTGATAGAATTTTGCCAGGAAAACTCACTGTTTATAACAAACACTCTCTTCCAACAACCTAAAAGACAGCTCTATACATGGGCTTCACCAGATAGGCAACACCAAAATCAGATTGACTACATCCTTTGCAGCCAAAGGTGAAGGACATCCATCCAGTCGGTGAAGACAAGACCTGTGGCTAACTGTTCAGATCATGAACTTCTTATTGCTCAATTTAGAATGAGACTAAAGAAATCAGGGAAAACACACAGAACAATTAGATATGATCTCACTAATATTCCTAGTGAATATGCAGTAGAGGTGAAGAACAGATTTGATAAATAGAGTCCCAGAAGAACTATGGACAGAAGTCTGTGATATTGTTCAGGAGGCGGCAACAAAGAAAAAGAAAACGAAGAAGGCAAAATGGTTGTCTGCTGAGTCACTGGAAGTAGCCCAGAAAGGAGAAAAGCAAAAGGAATGATAATGGGAGATATGCCCAGTTAAATGCACGATTCCAGAGGTTAGCCAGAAGTGATAAGGAACTATTTTTAAAGAAGCAATGCATAGAAGTGAAATAAGACAACAAAATAGCAAGGACAAGAGACTTCTTCCAGAAAATTAGAAACATTGGAGGTAAATTTCAGACGAAAATGGCCATGATAAAAAACAAAGATGTCAGGGACCTAACAGAAGCTGAAGAGATCAAGAGAAGGTGTAGAGACTATACAGAAGATCTGTATAGGAAGGATAATAACAACGAGGATAGTTTTGACTGTGTGGTGAGTGAATTAGAACCAAACATCCTGAGGAGTGAGGTTGAATGGGCCTTAAAAAGCACTGCTAACAACAAGGCAGCAGGAGACAATGGGATCCCAGCTGAACTATTTAAAAGCTTGAACGATAATGCTGTCAAGATGATGCATGCCATATGCCAGCAAATATGGAAAACACAAGAATGGCCAACACACTGGAAAAAATCAACTTATATCCCCATACCAAAAAAAAAGGGAAATGCTAAAGAATGCTCAAACTTTTGTACAGTGCCACTTATTTCTCTTGCCAGTGAGGTAATGCTCAATATCCTGCAAGGAAGACTCCAACAATACATGGAGCGAGAGAGGGAGGGAGGGAGGGAGGGAGGGAGGGAGAGAGAGAGGGAGGGAGGGAGAGAGAGAGAGAGAGAGAGAGAGAGAGAGTTGCCAGATGTACAAACTGGCTTTAGAAATGGCAGAGGAACGAGAGACCAAATTGTTAATATCTGCTGGATAATGGAGGAAGGCAGGGAGTTTTAGAAAAACATCTATTTTTGTTTTATTGTCTATTCTAAAGCCTTTGACCGTGTGGATCAGGGGTGCTCACACTTTTCAGCATGTGAGCTACTCTTAAAGCAACCAAGTCCAAAATATCTACCTGCCCCCACCGCCGTGTGCTCCCGCCGCCGCACGCTCTTGCCACCGCGAGTGCTCCTGCTGCTGTTTTCCGCCCGTGCAGTGCTTCTTCCGCCTGTGGGGCATTGCAGGAAGGAGAAAGCACGAGGCGGGGCATCCAGAGGGAGTGCTCCGCCCTGCCTGTGTCGCCGGCAACGGAGGCTGCACAGCTGCTTCTGGACGAGAGAGAGGCAGGGTGCTCCCTCCAGAGGCCCCGCCCCATGCGTCCTTCTTCCTGCAATGCCCCGCAGGCGAAAGAAGCACCTCGAGAGCGGAAGCCAGCAGCAGGAGTGCACGTGCGCGCGCAAAGCAGGACCACCCCATTTGGCTGGTGAGGCCCGAAGATCACCTGGAAGAGGGCCGAAGATCTAGTAGTAGCTCCTGAGCTACCTAATGAGCACCCCTGGTGTGGATCATAATAAATTGTGGCAGGTTCTTGGTAGTATGAGCATGCCAAATCACTTTGTCTGTCTCCTGAGAAATCTGTATAATGACCAAGTAGCAACAATAAAACAGACCATGAAACAACACTCTGGTTCAGGATTGGGAAAGGCAAACAGCAGGGTTGTATACTCTCACCCAACCTATTCAACTTCTATGCAGAACACATCATACGATGTATGGGTCTTGATGAATGCAAGGCTGCGGTTAAAATTGCTGGAAGAAACATTAACAACCTTAGATATGCAGATGATACCACTTTGATGGCCGAAAGCGAGGCGGAACTGAGGAGCCTTCTAATCACGGTGAAAGAAGAAAGTGCAAAAGCTGGGTTGCAACTAAACATAAAAAACCAAAATTATGGCATCAAAAATGATTGATAACTGGCAAATATAGGGAGAAAACATGGAGGCAGTGACAGACTTTGTATTTCTAGAAGCGAAAATTACTGCAGTCACAGACTGCAGCCAGGAAATCAGAAGTTTACTTCTTGGGAGGAGAGCAATATCCAATCTCGATAAAATAGTGAAGAGTAGAGACATCACACTGGCAACAAAGATCCGCATAGTCAAAGCAATGGTATTCCTCATAGTAACCTACGGATGTGAGAGCTGGACCTTAGGAAAGGCTGAGCGAAGGAAGATAGATGCTTTTGAACTATGGTTTTGGAGGAAAGTTCTGAGACTGCCTTGGACTGTGTGAAGATCCATCCAGTCCATACTTCAGGAAATAGAGCCCAACTGCTCATTGTAGGGAAGGATAGTAGAGGCAAAGATGAAGTACTTTGGCCACATAATGAGAAGACAGGAAAGCTATTAATTAATTTGGTAAACCGTGTTCATTCTGGTAAGCTAAATCCTGTTCTTATTGTTTTACTGCAGTTTTGTGGTTGTTAAATTTTCTTTAGTTTCAGCTATTATATCTGTAAGATCCTGCTTGGTTCTATCTTCTGCTTGAGAAAACTGTTTTTTGAATTACAACATATTTCCCAGACCCCTAGCTGTGACTTTTTGGGACAGCAAAATCAGAAACTAGGAGTTAATTACAGCCTTTCTAAAAACTAGTGAAAATTAATTGCTATTGAAATAGCAGTCTTATGCATAGTAGAGTTTTACTTTCTGGCAGCAATTGTTTTAAATTATTCACTTGCTTATCTCCTCTTTGAATGTGGACTAATTATTACAGTCTTTTATAGTTCAGAGCATCTTAGTTTTGAGTTTTGACTGAAAGTATCAATCAGTAACACAGCCCCAAAACAATAACAACAGAATTATTGGTGTCTTGGTTTTTATTTATTTATTTATTTATTTATTTATTATTCAGTTTTATATTCCGCTCCTCCCAGCAGGCTCGGGGCGGATCACAAAAATGCAAACATACAATGAGAGCATAGTGCAACAGTAAAGCACATCATAAAAACAGCATAAAACATACAGTAAAAACATAGTGCGTAGCACTGATGGTACCGTCTACAGTTCCTTACTGAGGTGGGATAGACCCAAATCAGTTTGAGGCTACCCAAATGCCTGTCTAAAGAGGGCCGTCTTGCATTCCCTTCGGAAAGGGAGCAGTTCAGGGACCGCTCGAATATGGTTAGGGAGCGAATTCCAGAGTACTGGAGCCGCCGCAGAGAAAGCTCTCTGTCTCGTGCTGGACAAATGACAGGAGCGGGACGATGGTATAACCAGCAAGTTTTGCTCTTCCGAGCGCAGTGATCTTGGGGGAACGTACGGGGTAAGGCGGTCCCTCAGGTACACAGGCCCTAGACCGTGCAAGGCCTTAAAGGTTAAAACCAACACCTTGAAGGCAATCCGGTACTCAATAGGAAGCCAGTGCAGTTGCCGGAGGATGGGAGTAATGTGCTCCCTCACTGGTGCTCCCACCAGCAAGCGAGCTGCAGCATTCTGCACCAGCTTGAGTTTCCGGATTGTCGACAAAGGAAGGCCCACGTGGAGGGCGTTACAGTAGTCCAGCCTCGAGATGACAGTCGCTTGGATCACCATGGCCAAGTCAGCCCTGGACAGGTAGGGGGCCAGTCGCCTAGCCTGTCGTAGGTGGAAGAACGACGTCCTGCTGACCACGGAGACCTGGGTCTCCATGGTCAGCGAGGAGTCCAATCTAACACCCAAGCTCTTAACCAAGGATGACGGGCTAAGTGGCTCGCCATCCAGGGTAGGCAACCGGCACTCATCCAGCCCAGGTCGACCAGGCCACAAGATCTCCGTCTTCGACGGGTTCACCTTCAGCCGGCTGGCGCGCAGCCATCCAGTCACGGCTTCTAGGCATCGGTGGAAACAATCGGGTGCGGAGTCCGGCCTGCCGTCCATTCTCAGCAGAAGCTGGGTGTCATCAGCGTACTGATAACACTCCAGACCAAAGTCGCATTCTGGGCCAGGGGGCGCATGTAAATGTTAAATAATAAGGGTGAGAGGATGGCCCCCTGAGGGACCCCACAACTTAATGGGAGCCTCCCGGAGACCTCCTCCCCCCTCTCCACACGCTGTCCCTGATCGTGGAGGAAGGAGGCCACCCATTTAAGGACAGTCCCCCTAACTCCAGTCACGACTAGGCGGTGGGCTAACAGTGCATGATCTACGGTATCAAACGCTGCTGTCAGATCTAATAAGACAAGCAGGGCTGACCCACCCTGGTCCAGCTGGCGGCGGTTGGTCTGTAATGGCGACAAGCACGGTCTCCGTCCCATGCCCAATACGGAAGCCGGACTGGAAGGGATCAAGTCCAGCTGTGTCTTCTAAGTACCGCTGCAGCTGATCCGCTGCTGCCCTCTCAATTACCTTGCCTAAAACAGGCAAATTGGACACAGGCCGGTAATTGGAGGGAGCCGAAGGGTCTAAATTCGGCTTCTTCAGCAGCGGTCTTAACCATAGCCTCTTTCAAACCCCCTGGGAACACTCCTTGCTCAAGGGAGCTGTTGATAATCTTTCCCAGGGGGTCTCGTAGGCCCTCCCGGCAAGATCTAACAAGCCAGGAGGGGCACGGATCGAGGGAGCAGGTAGTTGGTCTAGCTGCAGCGAGTAACTTATCGACAGCTGCTGCATCCAGCAGTTGGAAACGGGTGAAGGTGGGCCCGCCGAGTGGCGGCGGGGTCTCGAGTTCACGTACTGTATCAAGAGTGGCTGGGATATCCCGGCGGAGGGACGAGATCTCATTGGCAAAAAAGTTCTGGAATGCCTCAGCTGTGGGAGCCAAACCCCTATCATTTGGGACCATCGGAATTGTGGTCAATGACCGAATTATTTTAAAAAGTTGAGCTGGGCGTGAACTAGCCGAGTCTATCAAGGAAGAATAGTGGGCCTTTTTTGCTTCCTTGATAGCACGCTCATAAACATCCTTAAATTGTTTATAAGCCGATCTCGATGCTCCGTCACGGAGGTCTCGCCACACGTCCTCTAGCTGTCTCTTCCTCCGTTTCATCGCCCGTAACTCCTCGGTAAACCAAGGCGAGCGATTACTACGGGGGATGAGAGGGCGTCTGGGGGCGATCTCGTCTAAGGCTGTGGAGAGACAGGAGTTCCAGCATTCCACATGCCTGTCGACTGAGTCGCTGGTGAGCTCCAAATCCCTCAGAGCATTCAGGAACCGAATGGGTTCCATAAGTCTCTTTGGGCGAACCAGAATAGGTTCGGCACCCTTACCGAGAGGAGGGGCCACCTCAAGACGGACTTCCAGGACACCGTGATCCGACCATGGAACCTCAACTATAGAGGTTAGGGTCACTTGGATCCCGGCCGTGAAGATCAAATCCAGGGTATGCCCGGCCTGATGCGTGGGACCGGTCTTACAGAGTGAGAGTCCTAGTGTCTCCATGGTGGACACTAGGTCCATGGCTGCTGATGAGGGGGAGGCGGTGTCGGCGTGGACATTGAAGTCCCCCAACACAATAAGTTTAGGGAACCTCAATGCCCACTCCGCCGCCACCTCCAGCAGCTTAGGCAGGCTCCCCGCTGGCGCGTCGGGTGCACGGTACGCCAGCAGGAAGGCTACACTCTCACTAGAGTCCCACACAAGGCCCGCACACTCCATTCCCGGTATGTTTGCGATCGGGACTGTCCTGGAATTAAATTTGTCACGACTGAGAATGGCCACTCCACCCCCCCGTCTCCCTGTCCGCATCTGGTAACTAGCCACATAACCTGGAGATGTAAGCTCGTGGATAAGGACGTCGTCTCCCTCCTGCAGCCAAGTCTCTGTAACACAGGCTAGATCTACATCGTGCTCGAGGAGGAAGTCTCTGATCGTCCCAGTTTTGTTTCGCACGGACCTGGCGTTGGCTAGAACCAGAATTGGAGAGGGGATAGTTGGAAGCCCACCATCTGTGTGCCTAGGGATAGCACGCAGGTCAGAAGGCGGCCGAGTCTCTCTTCGACTCAGTCGCCTTCTCTCATAAGGCCTGCGCCTACCGTCCTGTTCCTGTTTTAGACCTGTTCCTGGTGGTATTTGAGGCACTGGATAGATTCAGCTCTAGTTTCTTAGATATGGTTATCATGATTTTCATTGGAAGAGCAGATGAAAGCTGGCACATCATCATATGTTCTGTATCTCAAAAACGAGAACTAATAAGGGGAAAGTGGTGCAGTTTTGGGGACCAGCAAGTCAGGTATTCCGAATGCAGGTCTAACATTTGAGACACCAACATGGATGTTGGCCAGTGTGATAAATTGTTTTCAAAATGAGGTTATCTGCCCCACCACCACCACCACACACACAGCAACAACAGCAATCTGAACTAAAAGTTTTCTGACATCAAAAGATAAAGTGGAAGGAGGAAATTTTCTATAGCTTAATTTTCAAGAATTAATCACCGAAGAAAGAAGATGGAAGTCAACAGAACCCCCTTTTTTCTATCTTCTCTCACTATCCATCCCCCTTTTTTATCTACCCAGATGCCTGAATTTATCCACTCCCCATCACTATCTTCCTTTTCCCCTTCTAATATCCTTTATTCCTTCCAAGTTTCCCAAGACCTTCCTCCCCTAACCCCTTTTTTCTATCTTTTATAAATATTGTATTAGAAAACTTTAATAAAAACTTTTTTTAAAAAAAAAGATTCTTGTTTTTAATGTTTAAGCATGCGTATATGAATTCTTGTTTCAGCATTGAATGGTTGCCGTATATATGCTGTGCTCCGCCCTGAGTCCCCTTCGGGGTGAGAAGGGTAAAATATGTTTTAAATAAATAAATAAATGCAAGCCCCCTTTATTCAGTCCTCCTCAAAACTTAATTGTGCCATTGCCCCTTCCCCATCTCTTTCAGCTGCTAACATCTCTGCCCGTGCCACCCTTTGTCTTTCTCGCCAGGCAATACATCTCCTGTGGCAACTTAACTCTCCCCAACAGTCCCCATTTCCATTACCCCATTCCCCATCTCCCATGAACCCTGCAAACAAATCACTGCTGGTGGGTTCCAAGCAGACATCCCATATCTGCTGCACATCAGTACAATTCATCTCACTAGGGTCACCTCCAGTTCTCAGTGACCCCTCATCCCCACTTCCCATTGCCTGCTCCTCATCCCCACTCCCATTATCCTCCGAAAAATCCAGAAATGTTTCATCCCCAGAAGAATCGTATTTGCCTTAATCTCTTCCTTTCTTGCTCCTCATCCGACTCTTGCTCATGAGTAGACCATTTAACATTTCTAACTACAGACTCCTCTCTCTCAGCCTCAGGCTCAACTACAACATATGTCTGCGGAAGATATTTTGTCTGGAGTTCTTCAGCTGAGGTCAACTTTGCAGAGGGGCTAAGGTCATACTCAGTCCCTTCATTTTATCTGTGACTGCTACTCCCTTCTGGCCTAGCAGAACACGTAAACCAGATTTATGGCTCGTGTGATAATCCTCTGGTTTTCAGCTGCCAAACCAGTTTTTTTTTCAGCAAATTGCTTCTCCCTCACTAGACCTTTTACTCAAGACCACATCCCAAAGTCTGATTTTTAAACTAAAATTTCTATATGTATACATGATATAGGCAGTTCCCTTATTCTTTATAGCAGCAGTTCTCAAAGTGTGCACCACCAAGCCCTAGAGGCTTCACAAAGCATACTGATGGCTATGTGATTTGCCCTTACCTTTCCAATCTTCCCCTCCTCCTTCCTGCTCCACTTGCCTCCCTTGCCTCAAAAGCCTTTTTCCTCACTCACAAAAGCCTCCCTGGCCACCCAGGTCCTTTTGTCCTCACCTTCATTGCTTCCAAAACCCGATTTCCCTCCCATCACTCAGTGGGTAATTTGATTGTGCTTTTCCTGCATGGCAGAAGGGGATTGACCGGATGGCCCCTGGCATTGCTCCTATTACTGCTACTACTATTACAATTACAAAGGCTGGGTGGCCTTCTGTTGAGGGTGCATTGATTCTGCTTCTCCTGCATGACAAAATGTGGTGGGACTAGATAGCCCCAAGGATTGCTCCTATTATATTACTATTATTATTTTTAAAAAGGCTGAGTGGCCATCTGTTGGGGGTGCTTTGATTATGCTTTTCCTGCATACCAGAAGAAGGTTGGGTTGGATGGCCCCTGGAGTTGCTCTTATCATCATCATCATCATCATCAACAACAACAACATCACAAAGGCTGAAAGGCCACCTGTTGGGGGTGTTTTGACTGTGTTTTTCCTACATGACAGAGAAGGTTGGATTACGCAGCCCCTGGAGTCTTCCAACTGAAATATTGTTAAGTATATGTTGGCCAAAAAGTTTGTCCATTATAATATATTATAAACTGATTATAAAATAGTTTATAATATATAAACATTTCTTGGGACTCCACAAGAAACTTGTACTTCAAAAAGGGTTCTGTGGCTAAAAAAGTTTAAGAACCCCTGCTTTATAGTATTAAACTTCAAGTAGCACTATAATGACATGGGAAAAGAATTTTGTTCTTTTGAGCAGACAATATATAAGAAGCTGATCTCACTCCATGCAAAGAATATGGACAAAATGTGTCTGAAAGAGACATTTGTGCTCTCAGGTACTGATTATTATTTTAGATTGATAAATAAGTTAATAGTAATACAATTTGGCTGTTCAGCCAAAACTCAACCAAAAGTATACTTGGAAAAAATAGATATCTGAAGTATATATTAGGTAATTTATCTCAAAATATAATAAAGGAGATCATCTTAAATAAAGACTAGACTAAATAATTTATCGATTTTCTTTTTCCTTTAGTTTACTCATACAAGTTAACTGCAAACTTTTAAATTATCTCACTCGGTTATTTAGAGTTTTATCAATGTCTTGGTGTCTTGCCAGAAACAAGAACTTTGCTGCAGTTATTAAATTAACCAAGATGTTGGTTTCTATTAGAAACATACTGTATCTAATTAAATAATCCCAATAAGGGGCCTAGCCTCAGTTTGCCACCTGTCATGTGTTCAGTCATGCTTCAAATATGAACCCAATATAAATGTACTCAGGGCAGATCTGCAAAATATGATCTAAACATACATCTACCTTGATAAAATTAACTTTCATCAGGCTTTGTCAAAACTATATTTCAATCATTAACACAATTTGCTCCCTCAAATATTTTCTGCATTTTCTTTAATTTTTGTAAAGATAACCTAGAAAAGAATATAGCCATTTGTTTTACATAAAATAATGCAATTAATGGTTTCTTCAAGTTCTCTTTTAAAAGATGTGAAGGTGGTTCACCACAGTATGCATGTATTTGTACTCAAATATGAATATGCAAGTATGAAAACTGGAAAATTAGTCTTTGGATGACTAACTGAAATATACTATATGATATTTTCTCTGATTGGAAGATCATTTCATGTTTCAATCTATACTTTTAAAGAGGTGTTGGGTTCTTGTTTATGTCATTATGGCCCAAATTAACATATCCGACATTGACTTTTAAATGGAAATGTTATTTAAAAGATTAGATGTTTTCTTCTTCTTCCAGAGATACTTCTGCACACCTGGTCTTCCAAAGCCTAAACAGGATAAAATTATTAAATCAGGGTGAATATGTAAAGAATTTTCTGAAAAATATTGCTGTATGCAAGTCTAAATGCTAAATGATGTATTTGAAAAAATGTAAATGTTATAAAATATTTATGGCATTTTGTGAACCCCACATCACAGCAAAGCATGATTACCTGATTCTACCACACATCTGCCCTATAATTATCTTGTTTAAATAGCATTGCTCTTCACAGCTCTAGTTATTAAGTTATTTGTGAGTTTCATAAATACACAGAAAGATAATATTTTCTAAAATCAGCACAATACTAATGCTGAACTGTCTTTACAACTGAACCACTTTTAAAATGCAACCCATGTGAGGCAAAATAAAGATCAGTGTAAACATGTATTCATATGTTTGTGAAAATTGAAAGAAAATGAAAAAGCATGCACATCTATCCATCTATATACATAATAAAAGTGAACGTGTGTATGTGTGTATGTGGTGGAAGTGTCACACAGACAGCCTCCTGCCTCCACAAACAGGCTATAGTTCCCAGTTCTAAGGAGCCAACAAAAGCACTCCATCCAAGGACATTGCAGGTTACAGTGTGCCACATCCCAGGAATCCTTTCTCTCTCCACTGGTGTGGAATTTGCATGACCCCCACCCACTGCCTCTCCCTTACTTGGCATGGACGATGGGATTTTCAGTACCTCCACTCACTTCCTGAGATATAGATATGTTGGAGTTGCTTCAGAGTAAGTAACATGGTTAATAAAATGTCTAGAAAACAAAGCATATGAAAAAAGATTGAATGAGTTGGGTATGTTCAGTTTGGTAGAGAGAAAACTGAGGGATGACATGATTACAGTCTTTAAATACCTCACGGGATTTCAAAGAGAGGAGCGGTCACATCTTTTCGTCATTGTTCCAGACGTTCATTAGACCAGGTCTAATAGCTTGAAGTTTTTGACTGAATATTAAAAATTGGTTAATTATCTTCTAGGTACACTTTAGTGGGGTGAGGAAGGGTATAAATATAAATGATGTAAATAAATAAATAAATAAGGGTGTTACGCTGAGAAAGAGGTTGGACATGAGGCCCCTTCCAACTCTACATTCTATAATTCTAAAAGATACAAGCTATCTGGCAAACTTGCAATCGCTTATACTGAAAGGAAGCACTGATGTCAGGCTACTTCCACTTTGCAGCTAGTGCTGAGATAAATTATTAAGCTATACAACTACAATGGCATTCTCCTCCTCCCCCACACCTTCCTACTTATTTAATAGAATGAAGGCCCCAAAGAAAAATGAAGCAAATAGTATATTCCATCATGCTAACATGCCTCCATAAGCAGCTGCCACGCTAATCGGTTCTCTGGCGTTGACCTTTCTGGAATGGCCTTATTTTGCTACAGCATTTATCACTGGGCCAAAATGTCAGTGCAGACCAGGGTAGCAGCACTTATAGCAGTTTGCATATATTTCTGGAAATATCGCATTTGCTGATACCCCCATAAAAATCTCCTTGGATGGGGACAAACAGAAATAGGAGCTGATTTTCCAGCTATTGTTCCACTTTTATAAAAGGAGACAATCTGATAAAAAATGACAAAAATGATATTGCAAAATATATTATTATATCTATGTAAAGGCATTCTGAAAGCAACAAGAACATCTAAAATACGTTTTTATTCAAGCAAATGCAAAAGTCTCTGAATGAGATCTTTGCTATTTGTTCCTTTTTGCCAATGAAGAGAGTGTGTTTAACAATTATAAACACTTGAATAAATACTTAATTTTATTAATCTACAACAGTACCTCTGGTATTCACATGACTTTCCACAGAGGACTAGTAAATTCTAAACACATTTACTTGGAAGTAAATGCTCCATGAAGCCAACTTGAAGATACAGGTCAGGATAACAAAAACGGAAAGGGGAAACTTGGAATTGACAGGTCTCTGCTGATACTGCAGTTCATTGTTTGCTAAGAAACAAAGACCACAAAGTGTGCACTCTATGAGTAACTAACTGTTTGTCATGAAAGTGACAGCAGTTTGTTAAGAGATAGTGAATTTGGTGCCCTTGAAAGCACTCAAGTTGCCACATCTTTAATGGCCTTGCTCCTATCTATAACAACAGATTACTTCATAGCAGCTGTTGTGAGAGAGTGACATCTTAAAACCATATTAAATGCGTACTACACAATTCCCTATGGAATAGTCTCCAGAAGACAAAACAGGAACAATGTTGTTTTGCTAAGATGTTAAATAAATACTCTCCCTGCATTAGCTCTTGAACAAAAAATGCCGTATTTTAAAATTATTTCCCAAAAAAAGTGGGACTTTCATTTATTAAGAGCTGTGAAAAGAAAAAAGAACTTGATATAGCTTTCATTTTATGCAACCATTGTTCCATTGCTGCTATGAAACAATCATAAATAGCATTTTGACTGACTAAATAATTATTAGTACAAAATTAGCTAGTAAAATACTATGCTTGATATACTGCAAAATGTGCTCTGAACAGCTTATTATAAACACCACTATGACAAATTTGATTCAAACACTATAAAATGTATGGGATACATTTATGTGACCACTGAACTACAGATATGTACTGAAACCAATTTTCGTTAATAGCTACAAAGCAGATGAATACAGTTAATATGTGTACTCATTCACCCAAATATATTATTCACTACTTTACAGAATTAACATTCAAAACTTGGATGTTCTGAAATTATTTGCTTCATCTTCACTACCCTTGTTATACAGTTGAGAATAGCATATTGGTGGCTGGACAGAGTGTAAAAGTACAGGCAAAAGGCTAACTTTGCAATTGGGTTTAACAAATCTATTGTATTGAGAAGGCTTGATTAACACAACAGATGAGTGCATGAGGGGTAGGGATGCAGTCCTCTAGATGTTAAGCTGAAAGTGGTGCTGAGGTGTATAGTTCAACAACATCTCAAGAGCCACATTATGGAGCATTGCTGATCTTCCCATTTGGTAAAGTGATACACTTTCCTTGGGCAACAGATCAACAGAAGTGAAAAAACTGCACTGCTTATTCCACTATTACCCATAAAATTCTGCTCCACAGGGTAATCCAGGTTTCAAATGGTTAATTCTGATGGACACGGGATGCAGGATTTCTAAGAGATCACTCGTGTTGTATGAATCATCAAGAACACTTCACTCACAATGTCTGGCTCTGAGAATTATTCCAAAGGAGATATTGTGACTTGAATAGCTGTATTGAGAACAGAGGGATTGCTTTGTGTAGTTACAGAAGGTGAGTAGTAGAAGCAAAAAGAGCAGAGGCAAGGAGAGGGAAGTGAGCATCCTGAGAATCCAGAAAAGGGGGTTCTGATAAAAATAGGATCTCCTCCTGCCACCAAAGACTGGGCTGTGGTGCAGCTAGTTAGTAGCCAGCTGCATTAAATCACAGAGGTCATGAGTTCGAAGCCAGCCTGGGTCGGAGTAAGCTCCCAACCATTAATAGTTTAGCTTGCTGTCAACTTATGCAGCATGAAAGACAGTTGCACCTGTTAAGTAGGAAATTTAGGTACCGCTGTATGCGGGAAGGCAAATTTAACTATAATTTAATGCCATAAAACCTTCCAGCAGCATGCAGAAGAATGAAGTACTCCATCCCTCTGTGGCCGGAATTGAACATACCCTCACATAGCCAGAATAGCTTGAATGTTAATTGCCTCTGTGTCTATCTATATATGTTGTGTGTCTAAATGGCATTGAATGTTTGCCATGTATATGTGTATTGTAATCCACTCTGAGTTCCCTGCAGGGTGAGAAGGGTGGAATATAAATACTGTAATTAAATAAACAAACAAATAAATAGTGGTAGTGTCTAGGCTGCCATTGATGTCATCACAGCTGGTCATACTGCGGACTATTCTCTTTTTTCTCCATTTGAGGATAAGAATGAAAAAGATTTGCCTGCACATTGTGTGATGTCCTCCCAGAAGAGTTTTAAAACATTTTTAGTGTATCCATCCCAAAATTCTTTGTAATGCTTTCTAAATATTGGTGGGGAGGAAAAACATGGCAAAAATATCACCATAACTTTTTGAAACATTTGGGGGCATAAATATATTTTGTGGGGTTGTGGTGAGGGATGTGACCATCCAAAGTTTCTTTGTGGTCTAACGTGGACCAACCAGTCTTCATCAACTGGCCACACATGATTTAGGAACAAAAGGAGGTGAGAAATTCACTTCCAGGAATTCACTATTTTGGTTAGTGGAAACATAGGTCCGGGGGAGACATTTCATAGAACTTCCCCCACCAACCAGAAATGAGATATGCACACTTCTAAACAGAAGATTTGAATAAGTTGTAATGAAAACTATTCTAAGTCATAGATTTAAAACAACTGGAAGAAATTGCTGAAACAGATTACTTAACTTTTTATTACATTCATGCTTTCCCAAAGAGCCCACAGTGGCAGCTGGTATCCTCTATGTCTGTGTGCATGACAAATCTGCTCTGCGTTTAGTTGGAATGTTAATGGAACTAAGGGGTTAAATCATGCCATCTCCTGGTAGCTCCTTTAAAATTCAAAATAAAATCTGAAATAGATTCATCAGTACACTGACAGTCCACAAGCTGTATAGGTCATAGAATGATTCCACTTACCCTTACAATAATTATATGAGGCACATTTGACAATGAGATTGTAACTATAGTAGAGTCTCGCTTATCGAACATAAATGAGCCGGCAGTTGGATAAACAGAAATGTTGGATAATAAGGAGGGATTAAGGAAAAGCCTATTAAACATTCAATTATGTTATGATTTTACAAATTAAGCAACAAACATCATGTTTTACAACAAATCGACAGAAAAAGCAGTTCAATACATGGTAATGTTATGTTGTAATTACTGTATTTACGAATTTAGCACCAAAACATCGCAATGTATTGAAACAGCTGTGGATCTGGGTTGGATAATACAGGGCAAAGGGGAAGATTTTTATACAAGTACAGTATGTGAAGGTGTTTGATATCTTTACTTCCTTTATGGTGTGCAAGGTGAAGATCTTAAATTTAAAGCTTCATTGTTGAATTTATAAGACCTTCAACACTTTATTTATTTGTTTATTTACTAATATTTAAACCCCACGCTTCTCACCCCGAAGGGGACTCAAAGCAGCTTAAAGATCATGGCAAAATTCAATGCCATATTATACATACAAATAATAAATATAACATCTCAAAATATAAAACATTTAAAGTATATAAATACAATAAAACAGATCAAAAACATAGTGTTGAGTCCCATAGTCATTATTCAAGCTGCTACATTCAAGTCGGATTCCATATTACAATACTCTCCAAATGCCTGTGTGCAAAGCCAGTCCTTAACTTTTTCCTGAAGACCAGGAGGGATGGGGTCAGTCTGGTGTCCCTGGGGAGGGAGTTCTGCAGCTCGGGGGCCACCACTAAGGAGGTGCTGTCTCTCATAGCCACCAATTGCACTTGCAAGGGGGTGGCACTAAGAGCAGGGCCTCCCCAGCAGACCTTAAAGCTCTAACTGGCTCATAAAGGGAGATAGGTAAGCTCAAGACAGGTAAGTTGGGCCAGAACCGATTAGGGCTTTTTAGGCCAAAACTGGCATTTTGAATTGAGCCCAGTAGCAAACTGGCAGCCAGTGGAGCTGACATAACGGGGGGTGGGGGGTTTGTAAGCTCCCTGTACCCTGCTCCAGTGAGAAATCTGGCTGCTGCCTGTTGGACTACTTCGAGCTTCCAGACAGTCTTCAAAGGCAGCCCCATGTAGATCATGTTGTAGTAGTTTATTTGAGTTGTAACAACAGCATGGACCACTGTGGCCAAGTGACCACTTCTCTTCAGTCATGTGGCCCTCCAAAATGTAGATTGCAACTCTCAACATTCCTCACTATAGGTTAAGGTGGCTAAAGCTAAGGATAGTTTCAGTCAACAATATCTGGGAGTCAAAGAGTTCACCAACCTGGCTTACATCATCATCCTTTTGATTCAAGAAATAAATGTTTCTTGGATCGAAGAGAGAATTTCAAATCTCTAAATAATATAAACCCTCATGTATAAATTGATTTCATATATAAGCTGAAGACAGGATGGTTCAAGTCTCTCTGAATGCGTCATCAGCACAGGTACACTTTATCACCACTAGGTACTGGAAGATGAATAGCTAATTTCAAAACTGTGTAGGAATAAGAATCAAGTGTCATTATATCAGTTCATTTTCATGTAAAGCTGGGAAAAAGTGAAGCCACAATTCATAAAAAAGGGAGAAATAAGATTCAAAACAAGTCATCATAGTTTATAACTCAACCTAACACAATTACTAAATTTGTCATGATTTGTTCCACCCATATTTGTGGATGGTTACAATCCTACCATTTTATTTTGGATTACAAGTTAGATTTATAGCAGGATCAAGAGTTTCAAACAATTGAAGCTCAGCTTTCCCTTTTTGAAAAAAATAACCACTCCTTGAAGCTTTTACCATGCTTCTGGGAAGACGTTATCTAGAAGGTTTAAAGCAGTTATGTTGACAAGATATCCCCTCCTCCTCCATCTGTGAAGCCTGTATATTAAGTATTTTAAAATGTCATGAAGAGGCTTAAATGAAGCTCAGTAGTGAGGAAAAGGAAATTGATATCAGCTTCAAAAGTTAATGTTTCCAATCATGCATGGTAATGGCTCTTAGTAAATTGATATGTTGTTATTGCCTA
This sequence comes from Anolis apletophallus, assembly GCA_030556195.1. Lineage (NCBI taxonomy): Eukaryota > Metazoa > Chordata > Lepidosauria > Squamata > Anolidae > Anolis > Anolis apletophallus. Next base: position 72,614,086 of record JARBWK010000002.1, read on the forward strand.
ATTTTAGTAAACAGTCTTTCTATAAAGTATACTCTCCACTGCAGCCTATCTAAAATAAGCTCATTTATGCTAATGCCTTTCTCCTTGACATTCGGTAAATTCTTCCTAATGCATTAATTATGACTCCAGATAGACCAATGATTATTTTATATATGCTAATTAGGAATCATTTCATTCAGTCTGCCACACACATCAGTAAACAAGTGGAATCAATTCCCCACAGAGAGGATAAAAAGACAATGATTTCCTTTTCATGGCAGCTCAGAGAATTTACCCCACAATCAAGAAGTAATTAGAGAAGAAAATGAGGAGTTGGGAAAGACTTCGACAGGTGTGAGAGCCAGTGAGTGCATGTTGCTTCCCAACCTCAGGGACAAAAGAAGGAGGCTTCACAGTTAATGCATTTTTAGCATTTATGATTAGAAACCATCAACTCCATTCAACAAAAGAAAATACAAAAAATAACAATCACATTACTTCCATTTCTAGCAGAATGGTTTGAGGCAAGAGAGGCCAATTTTCAGAGCTGGATTTGTAAAATACATGATATTTAAACAGTCTAGTAAGTTCACTTTTTACCTTTGAACTTTACATGATCAGGATATTGCTAAAAGGAAGGCTAATTGATTATTTTTTGTTTATTTTTTTTGCTTCTGCTATAAAGATGCTTATTCAAAGTCAGAAACTATTACCAGTATATTGGCATAACAAAAAGAAAAGAAAATTATAAAGGTATTGGCGAAGACTTTCATACTTCAACCAAAGTCTGCCATCTGCCATAGCAGAGCACCTGATGAAACAATCTGGACACAGCATATTATTTGACAACACAGATAGGCTGGAACACTCTAACAACTACCATGTCGGATTACACAAAGAAGCCATTGAAATCCACAAGCATGTGGATAATTTCAACAGAAAGGAAGAAACCATGAAAATGAACAAAATCTGGCTACCAGTATTAAAAACTCGAAATTATAACAGTAAATAAAGAACAACACTCAAACACAGGGGAAATCCAGAAAAGAAACAACCAGGGGCAGCTAATCACCTCTCAACAAAGGATTCCTCTAGGAAGTAAGAAGCCACACCAAAAAAACCTGTCAGGCCATCAAATGCTAATCAAGGTGGCCAATTGAAACATTTACATCTCGTTCCAACAGACAAGAGTTCTTTCTCTCACTCTGGACATTCCACTGATGTATAAACTTCACTTACCTAATTTCCAACAGACCTCAAAACCTCTGAGGATGCCTGCCATAGATGTAGGCGAAACGTCAGGAGAGAATGCTTCTGGAACATGGCCAAACAGCCCGAAAAACCTACAACAACCCAATTATAAAAGTGTTAGAGATTCCCTACTACAGATAAGTGTTATTCTTTGTTCTCTAAGGTCATGTACAAAACTGTCCAGGACATTACTGAGCCGTATACAGTAGAGCTTGGGAAAAAGTTTTTTTTTAATTTTAATATAACTCCCAGAATCCACCAATCAGTATATACTTTCAAATGAAGTATGTTCACTTCGGGCTGCACACAAAATTTCCATTCTGTTGAATATGTGTTTGCATCTAATGTTGGAACAAAGTGTTTGGGCGCTACTAGGGGAGGATATAATTTGACAGTAAATATGTATTGTATATGGGTATTTATAATGAGCACACATAAAGCTGAAAAGGTTGAAAC